>VZQC01009289.1:865604-1148019 GCA_009823505.1 Rhizomys pruinosus
TGCTATTGCACATGAGACACTTATAACATGTTAGGTGGAATTATGACCTTGCCATTGTTTGCAATTGACATTTAAGCATAACATAAGGAGAGGCTATTTATTGGGTGTCAAGTTGACAAGGGGTGGACTTGTGATGGTTAATTCTGGGTGTCAACTTGACTGGACTAAAGAACAAATAAGAGAAAAAGGATCTTCGGATTGGACCACCTCAACCCAGGTGGCCCACCTCAAATGTGGGTGTTACCTTCTGCCAGCAGGCAGTGTAAAGGGCCACGGCAGATGGAGCTTGTCCCTTTTTTTCCTGTGGCTTGCCTCTCACTGGTGAGTTTGTCTTGCTGCTGTGATCAACCCTTCAGATCCCAGCGTGTACTGAGACGGGCAGATCTCCTGGAATCCATTGGGCCTTCAGCACCAGATTGGGACTACTGAGACATCCAGCCTTGTGGACTGAGCAGTTCCCTGGATTCTCAGCCTCTCCAGTGTGGCACGGCTACTGTTAGACTCCTTGAACTCTGTCATGTGAGCAAATCAATAAATTGTATATAGCTATATGTTCGTCCTGCTGCTTCTGTTTCTTTAGAGAACCCTGACTAATATGGTGGGTTTTATTATTTTTTTAACTGCTACCTAGAATTATGTTCCAAATTTCTGGAATAAATACTTGGGCATTAGAACTAAAGCTAGAGCTGGGCATGATGGTGTACATCTTTAATCCCAGCACTTGGGAGACAGAGGCAAGTGTATCTCTGTGAGTTCAAGGCCAGCGTGGTCTACACAGTGAGACCCTATCTCAAAAAGACCAAAACAAAACAAAAACTAAAGGTAATTTAATAGATTTGTCTAAGAGACCCCAGTTAACTTGTAGGAAAGTTTAATAAATTGAATGTACTACTCATAAACTTTGTTTTTCTTTATTACAGTTGAAATTACAGACATCTTGCCAAAAATGATCTCTTCAAAGCCCAGACTTGTCATACCATATGGCCTCAAGACTCTGCTTGAGGGGGTTAGCAGAGCTATTCTCAAAACCAATCCAAGAAACATCACCCAGTTTGCAGCACTTTATTTTAAAGAGCTCATTGCATTTAGAGAAGGTCTGTCATGTCTTTAGATTCTTTATTTCTTTTGCAAAGCCATTTTAAGTTGGGAAATATATCTATTTGATTTCCTACATTTTTCCTTCAGGGAATACATCTCTGGATATAAAAGATCTGATTAAGCAATTTCATCAGACGAAAGGTAAGTGCCGTGGGATAGTTTCAGCAGTACTGTTTATTGCCTAATTGGTGGCATATGTTCACAGTTTACCAGTGGATAGTTGTTGGTTACACCAATGTTTTCTGTGTAAACAATAATTTTGATGCTTTGTTTTTTTCTAATTTTTTATGTGTATGAATGTACTGTCTGCATGTAGGTTTGTGCACCCGCGTCATGCAATGCCGTGGACGTCAGAAGAGGGTGTCGGATTCCCCTGGAACTGAGTTCTCCTGGAATTGGAGTTACAGACGGTTCTCAGCTGCCATGTGGGTGCTGGGGATCGAACCCGGGTCCTCTGCAAGAGCAGTCGGTGCTCTTAACCACTAGGCCATCTCTCCAGCCCTGCTTTGTTTTTTTATTCAGTGTTTTTTTTTAAACCTCAGGACTGATATTTTGGAAGATTATAAATATTCAAGAGGAAAAACATCTTTAAGAGTAAACCACTTAGGACTGAGAATATAGCTCAGTGCTATATTAGAGGCCCTGGGTTCAGTCTCTAGTACCAAATACACAGAAAACCTGATACAATAAATACATATGAATGTCTGGAACACTGTTTATAAACTGTGGCCACCCTCTCTGTTATGCCCACCATTAGGGAAGTACAGTGAAATTCAAGAGAATTATACTTCATAATAATAGATTTAAGTTATAGTGACATGCTTTGTAAAGTAGTACAAGTTAAGCATCAATAATGTGAAGTACTGCAAAATGAGAACACATTGCACAAAGTGTCAGATTTTAGAGCATTTCATATTCCTGATTTTCAGATTAGGCGTTCTCAGTTGGAAAGGTTATGCAGATATCCTCCCCCTAAACAAAAACACTCTGAAATCTGACAGATCAAGTTCCAGGAATTTTTGATAGGAAATACTTAACTTGTATATAAACACTCTTCTTGAGAAACTTTTTTTTTAATTTTTAAAAATTTTTATTTATTGTATATGTATGAATGCACTGTCTGCATGTAGGTTTGTGCACCTGTGTCATGCAATGCCACAGAGGTCAGAAGAGGGTGTCAGATTCCCCTGGAACTGGAGTTTAAGACGGTTCTCAGCTGCCATGTGGGTGCTGGGGATCGAACCTGGGTCCTCTGCAAGAGCGGTCGGCCCTCTTAACTGCTAGGCCATCTCTCCAGCCCCTTGAAAAACTTTTTTTTTTTTTGGTCTTTTCAAGACAGGGTTTCCCTGTAGCCCCAGCTGTCCTGGAACTCACTCTGTAGACCAGGCTGGCCTTGAACTCACAAAGATCCACCTGCCTCTGCCTCCCAAGTGCTAGGATTAAAGGCATGCGTCTTAATGGAGCAGAGTTGAACATTTTATTGAAGGTATTTTAACGGCTTAAGCACGAGAGCTAGGAGAAAATGAGGTGTTGGGATAAAAGACATACTCAAGTGTGGGTACGGGGTCCTCTGTGGAGAGCTGTCAGAATAACGATTTTCAACAAAAAGGTTAACAGCCTATCTTCCTTCACCCCCATGGTCATCATATAGGTACAGGTCTACAAAAGATGAGGGATCTTTGACCAGACTTTGTTGTTAAGAGTCTATGTATGAACAGACACATTTTACAGAATGGTGTCTTCTGATCCTGGACATCATGATGTTAGAGAAAGTTTGGTTTTTGTGTGTTAATGTCCAACATGAGTTGACAGGGTAGTGATACAAATGAATTACAAGACCAGACATATTTACATGATGAAAAGTTGGGAAGAATTTTATAACCAAGATAAAACTTAATAGTAAAGTCCAAAGACAGGCATATGAATCTAAAAGAATGACAAGAAACAGAATTTTGTTAGGTGATAAATTTACTTCTGGCAAGTGTCCGAAATAGCTTCGTAGTTTTTACCATACTGGCTGACCAACATTTTGGAGTGATCAGAAAGCAAAAAGGTGGTTTTCAGCTACCTTGACACTGTCATTAAAAAAAAAGTTCTTAAAATTTCTTTAAAATAACTTTGTGTGTGTGTATGTGGATGCATGTGATGGTGTGTGTGTGGAGGTCAAGAGAACATTGGGAAGGAGTCAGTCCTCTCCTTCCACCCTGTGGGTCCCAGGGATCAAACTGGGGCCATCAGGATTGACAACAGAGCCTTTACCTGCTGAGCCCTTCACTGGCCCATACCAGCCACTTGTTTATTTTTTTTTAAGGGATTCACAATATAAGAGCACAGTTGTTTTCAGATCACATTGATGTTGCTCAGTATGCTATTAGGTAATTTGCACTAGCATCCACAGATGAGGGATACCATTCATCGTTTGTTTTTCTGGGACTGTGTTACTTCACTCAGTATGGTATCTTCTAGCTCCAGCCATTTACCTGCAAAGCTAATGATGTCATCTTTCTTTACCGCTGCATAGAACTCCATTGTGTAGATGTACCACATTTTCTCTATCCACTCATCAGTTGAGGGGCACTTGGGTTGGTTCCAGCTCCTTGCTATTGTGAAGAGAGCTGCAATAAACATGGCTGTGCATGTATCTCTGCTGTAAGATGAGTCTTGTGGGTACATGCCCAGGAGTGGTATGGCTGGGTTGGGTGGCAAGTTCATTCCAAGTCTTCCAAGGGTTCTCCACACTGATTTCCATAGTGGTTGTACAAGTTTACATTCCCACCAGCAGTGGATGAGTGTTCCCCTTTCCCCACAACCTCTCCAGCACTTGGTGTCATTTGTTTTCTTGATCCTAGCTAGTCTAATTGGAGGAAGATGGTATCTTAAAGTGGTTTTAATTTGCATTTCCTTAATGATTAGTGACATTGAACACTTCTTAGGTCTAACGCTCTCCCAACTGAGCTATTTTGGCAGCTGCTGCTTGAACACTTCTTAAGATGTTTCTCAGCCATCTCTAATTCCTCACTTGTGAAGTCTCTGTTCAGCTCTTTGCTCCATCTATTGAGTGGGTCATTTGTTTTCTTTCTTGTTTTTTGAGTTTATATATTCTGGAAATCAATGCTCTGTCAGATGTATCTGCAGTGAAGGTTTCCTCCCACTCTGTGGGTTTTCTCTTCACTTTCTTTATTGTTTCTTTTGATGTACAGAAGCTTTAGAGTTGAATGAGGTCCCATTTGTCAATTGTCGACCTTAATTCTTGTGCAGCTCCTGTCTGATTTAGGAAGTCTTTCCCTATGCCTATGTCTTTAGTCTGCTGCCAACTTTTTCTTCTATCACCTTCAGAGTTTGGGGTTTCACGCTGAGTTCTTTAATCCATCTGGAGTTGACGTTTGTACATGGCGAGAGGTAGGGGTTTAATTTCATTCTTCTACAAGTGGTGATCCAGTTTTGCCAACACCACTTGCTGAAGATGCTGAGACCAGCCACTTTTTGAGTTAGTAGTAAACCAGAGCAGAGGGAAATTAGAAATAAATACTAGGAAAATGATGGTTTCTCTGCAGTAAAAGTCACTCAAAATTGAAAGCAAGATTAAAAATAGGAAATGTAGTCACCTGAAGGGGCAGAGAACAAGGTACCATGGTTTGGGCCTACTCCATCCTGTAGACCAGCTGCTTCCGTGAGGGCACTAATGGCATTCCGGGCTGGTCATGGGAACAGCGGTGAGACCTGCTCACACTCCTGGCTGGTCATGGGAACAGTGGTGAGACCTGCTCACACTCCTGGCTGGTCATGGGAACAGCAGTGAGACCTGCTCACACTCCTGGCTGGTTATGGGAACAGTGGTGAGACCTGCTCACACTCCAGGCAACATGAACAGACGGAGTGCAAGGATGTTACCCTTCCCTATGATACTTTCGCAGAGTCAAGAATGATTACAAGACCAGACAGATTTACATGATGAAAAGTTGGGAAGATGTTTATTGTATTTGTGTCATCTGAACAGGAGCTGCACTTGAAAATCTTGGCTTACTATGTTTGAGAAGGGGGAGAATTAGTGAATGTTTATGAAGGAAGATAACTACCTGGTAGATCTGAGATCTGGTCACTTTAGCAGGTGGACTTAAACACATGTGGAGTTTGGTCTGAGCTCATTAATATCTTTACTTCTCAAGATTTTTAAATTAATATCAACAGATTAGCAAAATTTGTAGACCAGCTGTACTTTTGATTAGAACTAACGATTAGAAAATATGGCTGTTTTAAGTAAAGATATCAAGGAAGTAGATATCACAGAACAGATAATTCTGAGAGCAAACTCACACTATATAGAAACAGACTGCTCCTGGGGCAGTAGACCAGAAATGGCATTGCTCCTTCGGAATCATTGGGGAGCTCATAAGGCAGCATGAAAGTACGGCCACGATCTAGTGCTCAGTGTTATTGTCTGATATCATTTTGGCTTATATGTCTTCCTATGTTGTCACCCCAAATGGTTTCTTAGCAAACCATATCCATGAATTTAGATTCTACTGTGGATAATGCATGAGTTTACCTACATCTAAGTTTTAATCCATGCTAATGGGGGACTACCTGGAAATAAATGGGCACCATGGGGCACCCATGTAGTAGGACATTTCCTCAACGAATATCTTCCTATGTTCTGACTGGTTTAATTGCTATTTTTGCTAAGGCTCTGCATAAATTTGGCTGTGTGGTTCAGTTCTCTACAATTAAAAAACAAGTAAGTTTGAAAATCAGGTGTTCTGACTTTCATCCAAGTACAGCTTGCCTTGTGTGGATCCCAGGTTTAAATGCAAAGTATAGGTGGTGCCTCTAAAACCCTACTCGCTGTCTGTCGGTCCCCAGGATGGAGGCCCCTCGGGGTTTCAGTGGCTTGGAAGATGTGACAATTAACTAGCCTTTGAAGACTAAGTCAACTGATCCTTATTCGATTTTTCAGTCTCTTCAGTATGAGGCAAGAAGTCTCCAGACAGCACCACGTATTAGAGGTTGGTGACGTGTGCAAGAGCTGCTGCCACTCCCTAGCTCTGCCCACTCCTATCTGATGTGAGCACGTGTTTCCTGAGACTGGTCAGTGAGACTGTTTTGTTCTCCGACGTTAGTCCCGATGCTTAGTTTGCTGCCCAGCAGCCTCACCACATGCTCCCAGTATTTGTGGAAAACATGGAGAGAGGACATTCTCTGTGTCGTTTGCTTTCTGGGATTTTTTTTTTCCTAGAAAGAAAACCATTTTGGTAGGCTTCACTGTGAAACAGAAATGATGAATCGATCATCTCACCAATGACTAACATTGCACTGTTGGATAATGGAATAGGAAGAGAACTGGACACGGGAGCAGCTATCATCACCTCTACCACCTCATCTTTTCCCACATCTCTAGAGTGGAGTGTCTGTAGGATGCTCTCGGGCTAGTTCAGGGCAGACGCCTAAACCCATCCCCCATTTCTCTATCTTCTCATCAGAGTTTCTTCATTAATCCAAGTCATTAATTGATAGGATTTAAAATGCAGGTGACATTTTTTTTTGGTCTTTTTGAGACAGGGTCTCCCTGTAACCCCAGCTGTCCTGGAACTCACTCTGTAGACCAGGCTGGCCTTGAACTCACAAAGATTCACCTGCCTCTGCCTCCCAAGTGCTAGGATTAAAGGTATGTGCCACCACACCCAGCAAAAATGTAGGTGACATTTTTAAGTCATTCCCTTGAACTCCACCACTTACTATATGCCAGAACAAGAAGGGATTATATTTGAGTCACTTAGCTACTTATATTTTGTTAATTCACACACATTGTGAGGTGGACGGACTGATGGCAGTTTTATTCAAGATGCATCTAACGTTTGGAAATGACTAACTTCTAAGTTTCTAAATATTAAGAAATGGGCTGGGTGTAGTGGTGCACCTTTAATCCCAGCACTTGTGGGGCAGAGGCAGGTGGATCTCTGTGAGTTCAAGGCCAGCCTAGGCTACAGAGTTTCAGGCCAGCTGAGGCTACAAGGAGACCCTGTCTCAAAAGCACCAGCCCCCCTGTAAACAAAAAAACAACTGGGTAGGGAGGAGAAAAAAAGCCTGTTTGGGTTCCCACTGAGTTACTTAATCTAAATGAATTTAAGGTGTTTTGTGTGAATCTGTATGCACATGTATCAGACAGTAGGAACCTCAGACATGCTGTAAGTGCCCAATTCTTGAGTTTTCTGATATGCTTGGGTTTCTGGTTTGGCCATGATATAGTACTTCTACTCCTGAACTACTGCTGACCATCATTCTATTTCAGCAGAGTGAAACATATCATGATATATTTGTAGCTATTTATTCATACTAAGTGTTTGAAATTATATTGTGTTTAATCTTTAGCTCCAAATTCTGCTAATGCTTTGTTTTTATAGTTGGTTAGATATATTGGCACCTGACCATAATTAAGACCTATTTTAAGCCTGTCCATAGTAAAGTTTAGGCTTTGGTGTTCTGCAATTTTCCTAGATGTTATTAAGGTACAGCTACCCTGATTCTCTAAAAGGAGGTGGGTATGTTGTTTCCTGAAGTCTTGTATTTGCTAGGTAGGGTGATGATAATTTGAACCATGGTCAGAATGCATTAAGCTTAGAGTGTTTCAGTATTTGGTGATGATTGAAGGGGTGAGGCTTAGGCCCCTTTTACTTAGCATTGGAATAAGATCAAGTTGAGTAAAGAAGGCCAAACAAACCATTGGGCAATTAGGTCAATGTCAGATGAGGATCAGAAACATAGGATTAGGATGAACCTGGGTTGAGTAGCAGATACCCCATCTAATTTAAGAGCATTGGAGCAGTAAACAGATTGCCAAAATGAGGTGAGGAATAGTAGGGAAGAAGAATGAGAGAATGTTGTTCTTCGTGTTTAGTGTTATAGATGGGGGTATAATTCTGAAACACAGAAACTTTTGTTTCTTACTGTTTGTGTGTATAGGTATGATTGGGTGTGTTATGGCGTGTGGTAGATTACAGGGGTCACTGCTCTCCTATCATGTAGATTCCAGGGATCAAGCTTAGGTCATCAGACCTGGCAATGAGTAATTTTACTCAGTCACCATCCGTGCTGGCTCAGAAACTTTGATGGCTATCATCCACAAAATCTATTCAGTGTTACAGGGAAACTTATTAGTACTTTTGAAAATATGTGATCCTGGGGGCTGGAGTGATGGCCTAGCGGTTAAGAGCACTGACTGCTCTAGCAGAGGACCCGGGTTCGATCCCCAGCACCCACATGGTGGCTGAGAACCGTCTTTGGCTCCAGTTCCAGGGGAATCCGACGCCCTCTTCTGACCTCCATGGCATTGCACGACACGGGTGCACAAATCTGCATGCAGACAGTACATTCATACACATAAAAAAAAAAAAAAAACGTGATCCTAGCGTTTTAGGATGGGATTCCATTCTGCCTTTTGTCATCTGTCATCTCTTCATACACCTTGTGTGTCAGACACTGACACTGTCCTCATCTCATGAAGGTAAGAGTTCCAGTTCATGTGAAATGAAATGAAACAGATCTTTGTTTACACCATGGTGGAGCAGCTGATTCTGGACTCGCTTTCTTGTGATCAACAATCATAACTGGGTAAGACACAAAACCGGCTACAGGGAGACCCTGTCTCGAAAAGACCAAAAAAAAAAAAAAAAGACACAAAACCAAGGCCAATGCCTGGATTCTTGGGGAAAGAGATTTTTTTTTCTTTTTTGGTCTTTTTGAGACAGAGTCTCTTTGTAGCCCCAGCTGTCCTGGAACTCACTCTGTAGACCAGGCTGGCCTTGAACTCACAAAGATCCGCCTGCCTCTGCATCCCGAGTGCTAGGATTAAAGGTGCGCGCCACCACGCTCGGCTGGATTTTTCTTTTTAATAGTTCATAAAAAATAATCTCCTAGCTCTAATCCTGGGATTGACCTCCTAGGCACAGTGTCAAGTGCTACAAAGCCATAGGGAGAGAGTGGGCCTTTCCAGAGTTGCAGAATCACTCATGAAAGCAGCATTCCTACAGGCCCCCTGCGGCCCAACAGAGATTGGCTGGCTTAAAAAATTCTCCTGCTGAGGAATTTAAGACCACTGGGGTTTGGGGTTGGGGAGGCCAATCTAGGAGGTTGGGCTTGTTGATTCTTCACCTTACCTCTACCTCAGGCTTCAAAGTCATCTAGGAGAGGCTGTGAGTCATGGTGTTGGGGTGACTCAAGGAGGTTCTCAGCCTGCATGCTTGGCCCTCAGCTTTCAGCCTGATTTGTCGGCTGTCCCACACTTTCTTCCTTCAACAGGACACAGTGAGGTCTTACTACTCAGTGCTGGGCTGGTACATGGGGTAGGAAGTGGTTCAGGGAGAGGCTTCTGCAGTGATCCTACGCCTCCTCTATGTGGTAGTCAAGCTCTTGGGTACTCAGTCTTATGCCATACCTGCTTGGTGCAAGGATAGGCTCCCTTTCTTGGCCTTCTGCCAAGCCTCCACCTTTTCGGTGAGGCCTGTGGAAAGATACTTGTTAGTCCTCATGAACTTCCCCCGTTTGGAGGTACAGGTGATTGCAGTGACATCCCCGGCTACATTTAGCAGTTCTCAGTGTAGAATGGTGGCTGGTCCTTTCTTGGCAGCTACTACTACTACTTGGTAGGTTCTTCTGTCTGGTCTTTGCCATAGCTGAGACAGTTCTGCTGTGGCCTCTCTTAGAATCAGGCATTTCGGTTAAGACTTCAGCTCTCTAATGGACTCAAGAAAAGTTCTATTTGTTGTTTCTTTCTTCATATTGCTTTCTGTATCCTAAGCATAAGCACAACTCTCCAGGGGGTCAGGCTTATTTAAATTCTTAGCAGTTTTTGAACTCTGAATATTTTTATTAGCACCATTATTAAGTACTTAGGCTTTTGCATCTACAATATTTATTATCTCTTCTAGTGAATCTAACTTTTATAATCTTACACTTAAAAAAATCAGTCAGATGTACTGATGGGAAAAGGCTATGTTAAAGGGAAATGTAGCTCAGTGGTAGACTTCCCTAGCAAATACAAAGTCCTAGGATCCCAGCATTAAGAGGAGTGGATGGGGGTGGGGAGGGAGCGGGGCAGGGAAGCCAGGGATAAGAACAACTTGTCCTGTGACTCTTCTGTCTACATGGGCATTTGATGCGGCCATCTGCCAGAACTACACTTCAGTCGAATTTTATAAGAAATTTGCAGGGTGTAGTGGCACACACCTTTTAATCCCAGCATTCAGGAGGCAGAGGCAGGTGGATCTCCATGAGTTCAAGGTCAGCCTAGTCTACATAGTGAGTTCCAGGATAACTAGGGCTACAGAGATTCCCCTGGAACTGGAGTTAAAGACGGTTCTCAGCCACCATGTGGGTGCTGGGGATCAAACCCAGGTCCTCTGCAAGAGCACTCGGTGCTCCCAATCACTAGGCCATCTCTCCAGCCCAGGATGTGAACACGTTTTAATGAGTTAACAGCCAAGGAGGTTAGTCAGGTGTGTAGATGATAAACCTCAAAATGATTTTTCTGGCACTAGGCCTTTCTGCCTGTCAGCTGTCTTGAGTTGTCTTCAGGCTTGAGGACTCAATGGGTATACTCTTGGACCTACAAGTTTCTCTTTTTAATCTGTGCTGGTATGGATTTGGCTAAATGATCAAATCTCACCATCAGGCACTACCATTTTCAGATTAGGATATATTATGTTTCCTCAGGTGAGCAGTTCATTAGGCTAAACTTATATACTGATTTTCTTGAATTGAGGAATGCTTTTCTAAGTTACGGTACTAACTAGATATAGATCATTTACTGCCCAAACTGGTTTCCTTCTTTGGAAGGGGGCATGTATACATGTGTATATATATGTGTGTGTGTGTGTGTGTGTGTGTGTATATATATATATATATATATATATATATATATATATATATAGAGAGAGAGAGAGAGAGAGAGAGAGAGAGAGAGACATGTGTATATGTGTGGGCACCCGGGTATGTGGAGGCCTGAAATCAACAACGGGTGTTCTCCTCAGTCACGTGCTCTATGATCATTTGAGGCCAGCACCTCTCACTGACCATGGAACTGGCCAGCGCCTGCTGTCAGCAAGCCAGCTCGTGCCAGGGATCCCGTCTGTCTCCCCAATGCTGGGATTACAGGTGCCCTTCATACCTGCCCAGCTTTTTATGGTCTAGCTCTCCAAGCACTTTTGTCAGCAGGTCCATCTTCCCAGTGACCTTCCCCTGATGCTAGCCAGCTCAGGGTTCTGTGAGTACAGTCTTGGCACGGTGCCATATACTGTCATTATTTCCAAGGAAAAGGAATTCGAAGTTTAGAAGGATATGAGCAGGACAGTTTCATTAGCTATGCTCATTCGCAGATGTTGCACCTAGATCTCTATATAGTGGCATTTGAATGTTCAACTTATTATTGCTTCCTTTAAAATACTTTCTTTGAGGAATGTATGCTGACTAATCCATCTGGCTGTTACCTTTAGTAGAGAAATGGTCAGAAGTATCGACACTGGAGAAGAAAGAATATGTAAAAGAACCAGGAGGAACACCTGCATTTTCCTGTGAACCTACACGGATGGAGAAATCCACAGACACAGAGGAAGACAATGTAACTGGACCACTATTCAGCAACAAAACCACCCAGTTTCCATCGGTTCATGCTGAAGCCTTACAGTGTGAGGAGACAACTGAAGGAGTTTGGGCTCCTTGTAAACCAACCACGCCTAAGACTACCACCCCACCCTCCTCACCACCTCCAGTACCAGTCACTGCAGAGTTTGCCTATATCCTGGCTGACCCAGCTCAGTTTGCTGCTCAGATGTTAGGTAATGTTCCATCTACTCATTCTGAAGTTTTAATGGTGGACGTGGCCACAAATACGCCTACTGTCACCAAGGAGGCACTGAGTGGAGAGGTTGCTGAAGAAATCACAGTGTCTACTCCTCTGGTGTATTCCGGAGAGATGATAGCAGTGCAGGTTTTGAGCCAAAAACCTGTGCAGGCAGTTGTGGTTCCTAAATCTAAGGCTGAACCATCAAAGGCTTCCTCAGCCCCCCTGCATGGTGAACAACAACCTCCTGTTTATGATCAAGCTCCTGAGGCCCCTTTTCAGGCTGATACTCAGGTTACAACAGCCTTTCATATATCATCTATATATAACAATGTGCCTGTCAATGAAGGAGTTGTCTATGTTGAACAGATACCAGACCACATAGCTAGCCCTCTTACTGATCAAGTTGCTTGTCTTACAGAAAATGAGCAGTCACCACCAGTTAGTCCCAAACCTGAGATTCCCTTAGGCATGTATAAAATATCAATACAGTCTCTGAAAATTATACAGGTGAAGGATCCCCAGAAGCAGTCCTCAGTCCATATGGAGGCAGAAGCTACAGTTCTGCTCTCTAAGAGTGCTTTAGAACCCAAGGTACCTACACAACCCCCGGATGCAGAGGGCTTTTTTCACTCTGAAAACTCTCTGCACCTTGAAATGGAGAAGTCAGGGGAGAGCTCTGCACCCCATGCATCTGGTGACCCTTTCCCTCCTGGGCCAGAAGGCTTCACTGAACCTGAAAGCCAAGCAGATGGGGAAGCTGCACCTGAACAGGTTTGATGAAGCCAGGTAAGAAAAGTAGATACTTACACACTTAAATACTGCATTTCAGGTAATGTCTATTTCAATAACTATCTAGGTAGGCTCCCTTGGCAATTGGCCAGTTTGCTTTCATGGTTTTTTTAAATGCCAAACCCACTTAAAAGCTTTGTACTTAAATTTTTACTATGATGACTGATTCTTAACATGGCTGTCAAACTCTGAGCCATTTTGGACATGCTTGTATATACGAGAACTTGTTGGTGTTTTTATGCCTATCTGTAAAATGGTTATGGGAGGTTGCTTTGAAGTTTCTCACTTATGAAAATGTAAAATTGAACACTGCATTTAAATGGGCTGTGGCATTTAAAACGTGAAAGAAATGGTGGTGTGTTTGACTGCTTTCGCATGAGTCAGAAGAATTATGCAGTCAGGCTTGCGGTGCTGGCTCAAGCACTGCTTCCTACTTGGGACCTTCCTGCAGCTGACAGAACAGCTTCATAGCTAGATGGAGAGAGGACATGTTGGGTTGAACTTACGTCACACAGGAAAAGAGGGAAGTGGCAGTAGAGGGCAGGGCTGCGCACTGAGCAGTGGCACACAGTTCTCACAGCTAGCGTCCTCTCAGCATTTCTGCAGACAGTTGCCAAATTCAGGCTGCTTTCTTGGCTGCTAAACTTCCAGCTGTGTTTTCCTATGACACGTGAGTGGCATGACTTCCATCTCCATCTACTTACGGCTTTGGTCTGTCTACCGTCCTGTCTATCTGGACACTGCAGTGGCCCTTTGCTCCTGAGGCCGGAAGGGATGTGCATGACACAAGCTCCCAATCCTCCTGCAGAAACTCTACACTGACTCAAGCTAGACTAATATAGAACTGTTACTAAAGCAGGTATTTAGCAAAGATCAAATTCTGACTGGCAATGTAGCAGAGATTTCTGCACACATGAAAAAGCAGAGGGCAGTACTTGAAGCACAGACTGTGTAGCTGGCATTATTCTTGTGGCTTAAGCAGCATCTGAGACCAGTTCACAACTGTTAAGGATGGACAGCTTAGCACTAGACAAGTTACCAAGAAAACTCAGATTGAGGTCTCAAATTCCCACATTTGGAAAACTGGAAACTTGGTTTCTATGTATTTTTTTAATAAGTTTGAATATAAACAAAACTATCTGAAGCTATGGAAAGCATCAATCGCATGGATAGAGCAATTTTGGGGGAAGAGAGAAAGAGTGCCTCAAAATGTGAGCTTAGAGCATTTGGGTCTCTGGGTCCTGTCCTGGGACTCAATTCTCCCAGACAGTACTCTGCAAGTTGTACTCAATATCACAGACTCCCTTGGTATAGTTGAAGGATGGCTCCTCTACACGTTTCTACTGCTAAAGAGTCAACCAGCTTTTTTTTTTTTTTTTTTTTTTTTTTTTTTTGGCTTCCTGGGGCATATAATACCAATCTTTGACTGCTCTCTAGGACAGTCTTAGATGAGGCAAAAATGTACTTGTGATGGGAGATGGTGCCTGTCAAAGGCCAGGGATACTTGCTGACATCCAGTGCCTGACTTTATGGGACAAAACTGCTGTGCAGGCAGATGTGTTAACATGGTTTTATTCAGTGGCTTCACATAGGGTTTTTTTTTTTTTTTTGGTAAAGTCAAAGTTTGAGAATCTGGATAGGTAATGTGGTGTATACCTGTAACCCTAGTGCTTGAGAGTGGATGCAGGAGGACTGAGTTTGAGGCACCTTGCCTAGAAGAAGTAGAAACAGCAATCTAGAGTGAGACTGCTTCAGCCACAACTCGAGTGCCCTTGCTGCCAGCTCTGCTCTCCTGCAGCTGCATGGAAGCACTCTCTTCTTCACATCACCAGGCACAATTTAATCCTCTCTATAGCATGCTTTATGCCACACAGTCTACTAAAGTTGTTTATTTATATGTAAAAAGGAAAAAAAAAAGACTTAAAAAGACATTACTGTGCATAGTGCCTGATACAGAGACCAAATCTTTAATGCCTGCAATTTCTTTTTTTATAGTACTAGCAACAAGCGAAGCAGGACAACCACCACCATATTCTAATATGTGGACACTTTATTATCTAACTGATATGAATCAACAAAGTCGCCCATCACTGCCACCTGCACTTGGGCCTTTTCCCCAAGCAACCCTCTATTTACCTAATCCTAAGGATCCACAGTTTCTGCAGAATCCACCGAAAGTTACTTTTCCAGCTTATGTGATGATGGATGACAGCAAGAAGACGAGTGCCCCACCTTTTATTCTAGTAGGCTCAAATGTTCAGGAAGCACAGGATTGGAAACCTCTTCCTGGACGTGCTGTTGTCTCACAGTCAGACGCCTGGAAGGGACGCGATGCAGTACAAGTATCCACTGCTGTTCCTGCAGCCCAGGGATTCCAGAAGCCCGCCCTCAATCCCCAGAATGCTAGTCCTCCAAGTGGGCAAGATGGCCCCAGACCACAAAGCCCAGTTTTTCTTTCTGTTGCTTTCCCAATAGAAGATGTAGCTAAAAAGAGTTCAGGATCTGGTGACAAACATACTCCCTTTGGAAGTTATGGTATTACTGGAGAGATTACTGTGACTACTGCCCATGTTCACAAAGCAGAATCTTAAAATAGTAGGTAAATCTTCCTACCATATGATATATGGGCCTTCACACATTTGTCAGCACTTTGCTGACCTAGAGCCTGAAATGTTTAAAGACTTGATAATACATGGGATATACTTTATAGTTGCAACTACATAGTTATTAACAAATGCCCGATACATAAATCAGGCAACCAAGTCACCTTTGAACATGTGCAAGATTCTAAAAGATGGATTTTTTTTTATTTTTGTATGTGTATGAATGTACTGCCTGCATGCAGGTTTGTGCACCCATGTTGTGCAATGCCATGGAGGTCAGAAGAGGGTGTCGGATTCCCCTGGAACTGGAATTCTCCTGGAATTGGAGTTTCAGACGGTTCTCGGCTGCCATGTGGGTGTTGGGGATTGAACCCAGGTCCTCTGTAAGAGTGGTCGGCACTCTTAACCACTAGGCCATCTCTCCAGCCCCTAAAAGATGGATTTTTTGAAGGGTAAATGAAGCTCCTCTCTCTCCTTTAACTGGAGAGCCAGGTTGGCAGTGCTCACTGCCTGTGGTGCACTTGGCCCCTGTAACACAGGTAGAGAAAGAGGGAGGAGCCAACCATGACTGACTAGAGACGGCCTTGGCACCCCATTTTTTTTACTCAACTAGAGCTAAATGCCAAGCCCTCCCCCCTCACATGTGGAGCAGGGTGAGTAAAACAGATGTGAACACCTAACAGTGGTTAAAGCAAGCCAGGAATTCTGGCCGACACAAAAGTCCAAAATACTGAGTTTTTTTGGTAACTATTGGGTGGTTTTTAAGCATAAACTTTGACATGACAACTCCCTGTTGCAGTGTCAAAAGGCTGGGCACCCCTGATTGAGGGTGGTTTCAGCATGAAATACTGGGGTATTTTTGATTAGCTAAGACTAGGAACAGAATAGGAATGTACATTTTGTATATAAACTTTCACATTTAAATAATCCAATATCTATCCCTAACAGATGTTGAAAATGATGCTGTTTGAGTCAGCATTCAAGGTGAAGTCTGTCACCAAGCAAACTGGATCAATAAACTTCCTGCAAGCATAAAACTGCATTGGTGATTAGTCAACTTAGGAAGTATAAAAACCCAGCCAGAGTATCACGCTTCTCTCCCAGGCCTGGGGGCACATAATGTTGAAAGAGAACACACTTCTTGGAATATTCTAAAGGTTTTATTTAGTATCAGGTAGATTATTTCATTATAACACTTGTTAACTTCAAGACAAAATAATTTAGCTTCTACCTACAGCCCCTTGGGACAATTATCTCAGTCTTGGGTTTGGTTTTGGATAAATACTATGAGATTAATATACCCCAATTAAAGGGGCAAAGCTACTGTACAATAGGTCTCCATACATATTAAGTACACAGGAACCTTGCAAATTGGAAATGCACAAGACCTCCTTTTATATAGTTTATATTACACGAGTGCAGCTTAATATCTCTGTGGCATCAGCCACTGGAAGTTGAAGCTTAAAGGTTTGTCATTAAGTATTGATTTAATCTATTTCTAGGGCATTTTTGAGACTTGCTAAATTTTGTACATATTCAGTTCGAGCATACAATTCAGTCCTTTAAACTAATGACACTGATCACATAAAACCATAAAAATAAATTCAGAGTACTGAGATGAGCAAATGATCACCTCTTCCAGTTTAATTTTCCAGTCAGGAGTACCTGACTTGGGCCTTCTTTACCTTTTGTTTTTGGAGGTGGGAAAGCAAAATAGAAAGGACTAATATGATTAAAAGCCACCTTATCAATTTAGTTTTTATAAAATAACCACTACATTTGAGCACATAAACATTATATAGAATTCTAAGCAGTTCAAAGTTACATCTAAAAAGATTCAAGCAATATAGCATAAAAATATTCAAAATAACTTGATTTTGGATTACTATGTAATTCCATAAAGCTAAATGTCACATCTGGGTATAAACCTCCAGTCTACAGGGGAAGAGCAACCAGAAACAGCTGCTCCAGCAGCTTCTTACCTTTCTATAAAACAGTATTCCAAAGTAGATGTGGGGACGGCAGAACTTCTCATTGTTCCTGAGACCTTTATCAGTATGACTATATATGCCCTACCTTGTTTGCTGAAATGCAAATTATCTCAGGGCAGTTTTTTTTTTTTTTTTTTTTCGTTTTTAAGGATAAGTAGAAACCAAGGGGGAAAAAAAATCTTTAAAAACGCAAGTTTAAGACTTATTTGTAGATTAGTCGAACACTCTGACTTGTCACACTTTAATAAATATCAGGCAAATTGAAGTAGTTTCTGTCCCAGTAGCTGCCAGAGTAGATCCAGTCCTGTGCTCCATTGTAGGGATTGGGCCCTTGGTGGAACCACCTGTCCAAAGAAAAGAGCACACTTAGAGAAGTGACTACGCTTAGAGAAGAGACCACACGTAGAGGAGAAGTGACTTGAAAGCACATGGTGCTGGTGCTTGATCAGCTTGTATTTCCCTATGACAGTCACCGCCCTCAGTGACTAGGGATTTCCAGAGAGACCCTGGAGAAGTCATAGAGTGTTTCTAGAGAATAAAGAATAACCTAACAGTGCTGCTGGAGACCATGATGTGACCCTATTCTGTATCTCCCAGAAGGCATTCTGTGAAGTCAGGAGTTAGCATAAGGTGCATGAGCTCAGGATACATAGCAGGTAGGGTATACAGTGCCTAGTTCAGATGTGCCTCAAACTCAAGAGCTCTGTTTCATGAGCTAAACTGTCAGAGCAGTTACCCAACTGCTAATTGCCCAAGCTAGTAATGAGCTATACCTGTAACCCATGGAAATGAATCCAGTTCAACTCTTCCTCACCACTTTAGATTCTTAAGGTGTATCTAGCTTTTAGCATTTTAACCAATCATTTCTACTATTATATTTATTTTGTTTTTTTGAGACAGGGTCCCCCTTTAGCCCCAGCCATCTTGGAACTTGCTACGTAGACCAGGCTGGCCATGAACTCAGAGAGATCCACCTGCTTCTGCCTCACAAGTGCTGGGATTAAAGGCATGCGCCACCATACTCGGATTATTTCCTTGTCTTTTAAAAAGCATAGCACCCATGCAGGGCACAGCAGCACATGCCGTCAATCTCAGCACCTGGGAATGTGAGGCAAGAGAGCTGTGTGTTTAAGGCCAGTCTGCCCTACTTAGTGAGATCCAATGTCAAAAACAAATGCAAAAACACTCCAAGAACATGACACCTCTTCAGTACCAGCCTGCTTATAGATACTGGAAATGCTATGTTACTAATTCAAAGCATTGTTGAATCAGTGTAACATTTTCTAAATATGATTTAGTAACATTATGCCATGTTTGCCACAGCACTTCTTTAATAACTGAATCACAGGACAGTAGTTTACAAATGATTCTAATACTCAATGCAAGTGACTATTAAGTTACTTCTGACTTAAATTTTCACAAGACATATTTTATTGCTCATGGTCAACTCCTGAATGGAACCTAAATGTTACTTCATATGAAGCCTACTTCCATCACATGCCCAAGACATAGTATCTGTACAGGGACTACCTAAATTAATGATACATGATATACGCAAACACAAATGATCCTATGATTTACTCACATATACGAGCAAGTAAATGTTCTTTTATGCCCAAATCTATAATTCTGGATAGTACTCTTCCTCTTCAATATGGAAGGGGCAGGGTTTGCTTCATAAAGAAGATAAATTTACTTAACTGACCTTGATTTTGATGACTGTGTAGAAACATTTTAACTTTAACTTCTCATTGCCACACACCTAGCTATTTTGGTTTGAATACTTAAGAATTCCTGGAAATCATGTTCTCTCAGGCATGGAACAGATGAGCAGGCCTATGGCCCCCTTGCTTTGAGGTTCATGAAGTCTTGACAGCCCTGTCATTCACACATAGCAGCATGGTGGATGGCTCAGCTACATGGCACGCACCTTGTCTTCCAGTCCTCTTCAGACTTGGACCTGTTTTTGCGGGCTGCTCTTTGTTTCTCTTCAAGTCGTTTTTTTTCTTCACTAGCTTGATCTAAAAAAAGTGTTTATTCTTATGAGGGCGATGCTAGGCATAGGACTAAAGTACAGTAGCTATGTAGATGTTCATAGCATTACCTCCATTGTATAGCATCACATGTTAAAATTTAAATACACACCAGCTGGGACTGGTGGAGTATGTCTGGAAGCTGGGACAGGAAGATCCTAAGTTCAAGGCCAGCTGGGGCAAATTAATAAAAACCTTTCTCAAAATAAAAAGTAAAAATGAGGGATAGAAAGAGAGCCCAGTAGTAGAATTCTTGTCTAGCATGAAGTCCTAGATTCAATCCCCAGTACCAAATTAATTAAAGAAACTAATACAAAAACTAACACATATTCTAAGCCCCTAGAAGGGAGAGTCAACATTTCAAACTGTCATGTCTTGATAGACGAGGCCTTAAGAAATCTCTGAATTCACCAAAGCAACCTGCTTATTCTTTTTTATTATTTTTATTTATTTCTGTATGTGTATGAATGTACTGTCTGCATGCAAGTCTGTGCACCCGTGTCGTGCAATGTTGTGGAGGTCAGAAGAGGGTGTCGGATTCCCCTGGAACTGGACTTCTCCTGGAATTGGAGTTTCAGACGGTTCTCGGCTGCCATGTGGGTGCTGGGGATCGAACCCGGGTCCTCTGCAAGAGCGGTCAGCGCTCTTAACCGCTAGGCCATCTCTCCAGCCCGCAACCTGCTTATTCTTAAGGCCCAAAATGTTATGCTAAAGTGAGACCTTAGAGGTAGATATTCAGTCTAGTCCTAAGAAATTCAAACAACTTTACAAAGTATCCTTGCTATGTCTCTTGCATGAGAATCAAGAGTCTTAAGATCCTCAACCTTGATGCTACTGGATGGGATAAGTCTGTACTGTCTGAAGCTGTCCCATGTATGACAGGACATTTAGCAGGAGCTAATGTACATGTAGATGGCCTCCACATGCACTGTCTCAATACTGCCTCCTATTTTATAGACGGGGAAATCGCCCCCTTTGAAAACCATTGAGATAACAGAAACTTCAAATTTTTAAGGTTAAATTTCACATTTTAAGATTAGATGTGTTAATATGAAGAGGAAATCATATTTTTTTGTTTTAGAAATCATATTCTTTTATGAGGCTTACAAGTTGCTAGGCAAATTGTGAAATGTATAGTAATTTGCAGATTATAAAGTTGCTAGGTATCCCTGTGCCACTTGTGACAAGCCTCTGGCCAAATGCAGCACGCTGAATTAACAACATATGCTACTGGAGTAATGAATCTGAGCCTATGAAATGCTGACCTCAGACTGCCAAATATAAAAGAAAAGTTGCTGAATTTTAATAGAAAAGCCTCAAAGAGACTAAAATTGTGAGTACCCCAATGATGCTAAGAATGAAGCCAACCCCACAGAACAGCCCTGGATCACATCTCCTCACCTATTTCTCCATTCTCCATGGCTCTGATGTCAGGCCGCAGCCTGCAGTCAGTCTTAGGAATCACACTCTCCATCTCCTTGTCTACTTCATTCAAAACCATTGCAAAGCTAGTAAAATTATACATCTGAAAAGCAACAGAGTAATCAAATTAACACCTGCCATACATGGCACAAAGAAGAAAGCCCTAAAGAAAGGTTTTGATCTGACAGTGATACATCCTTTGGCAGTAGTGAGGGTTGGCCTTTCTCAGAGCACATGGCCTAAATGCCTCCAGCCAAGTCTGTCCCATCTGTGGACACTGGTCTCACGGTGAGCCTTGCAGAGCAGCACAGTTCACACTCACTCTGTTTTCATCAATAGTCATTTCTTGTTAGGTCTAGATGATTTACGCCAATTCCATTGAATCCGTTTGTCTTTAAGAAGGGTAGGCCCTACCTCCCACATTACTACTCCATGGAGTCCACTATGTCTCGCCCAGCAGACTTTACACTCTGACAGCAGAAGGGACAGATGTCAATACAGGCCTCTGGGTAAGGAGGGAGGGGGACACACGGGAAGCAGCTAAGGGGAATTTGGGAGACCACGTGCATTTGCCTTGGCCTCTGATGTCTGGGAAAGAGTACCGCTAAAGCTGGATAGCACTGTGGTCATATTTAGCAGGCCCAACTCACCTGGGCAGAATTGGGAGGCCGAGGGGCTATTCGCCATAGGAGAACACTTCCTGGGATAACAAACACACTTTCAGAATCTGGCATTGGCATTTCATCAGACTCCTCAGAAGAGCTCACCTACAAGAGCAGATGCCATTTAAGCAAGGTTGTACACACACACACACACACACACACACACACATACCTATTCACTGGAATGACCACTGCTCTACCCAAAGCCCCATGCTGGTGTTTTATTTTTTTTCCTTTTGGATCTCTAAGAGCTGTTCTGAGCCCTGCATTTCCCCTTCATGCATTCATGGAAATAGCAGCCCATCTCCTCCACTGAGCCGGAACAACTGAGGAATCCAGAGGTCACAGAAGGTCAGCAAAAATGAGCTAACTACCAGTGTTGGCTCTTGAAGCAGGAGACAGGTAAGAAGATGGTCATGGGATCTGTGACTGGAAAGAGATTGGAGGGAACTTGGAGATGGCAGAGACAGAGCCTGCAGGACTGGTGGGTGTGCTGCACAGGGCACAGAGACAGAGCCTGCAGGACAGCCGGGCACGCTGCACAGGGCACAGAGACAGAGCCTGCAGGACTGGCAGGCGTGCTGCACAGGGCACAGAGACAGAGCCTGCAGGACTGGCAGGCATGCTGCACAGGGCACAGAGACAGAGCCTGCAGGACTGCCGGGCACGCTGCACACGGCACAGAGACAGAGACTGCAGGACTGCCGGGCACGCTGCACAGGGCACAGAGACAGAGACTGCAGGACTGCCGGGCACGCTGCACAGGGCACAGAGACAGAGACTGCAGGACTGGCAGGCACGCTGCACAGGGCACAGAGACAGAGACTGCAGGACTGCTGGGCACGCTGCACAGGGCACAGAGACAGAGCCTGCAGGACTGCCGGGCACGCTGCACAGGGCACAGAGACAGAGCCTGCAGGACTGCCGGGCACGCTGCACACGGCACAGAGACAGAGCCTGCAGGACTGCCGGGCACGCTGCACACGGCACAGAGACAGAGCCTGCAGGACTGCCGGGCACGCTGCACACGGCACAGAGACAGAGCCTGCAGGACTGCCGGGCACGCTGCACACGGCACAGAGACAGAGCCTGCAGGACTGCCGGGCACGCTGCACACGGCACAGAGACAGAGCCTGCAGGACTGCCGGGCACGCTGCACACGGCACAGAGACAGAGCCTGCAGGACTGCCGGGCACGCTGCACACGGCACAGAGACAGAGCCTGCAGGACTGCCGGGCACGCTGCACACGGCACAGAGACAGAGCCTGCAGGACTGCCGGGCACGCTGCACACGGCACAGAGACAGAGCCTGCAGGACTGCCGGGCACGCTGCACACGGCACAGAGACAGAGCCTGCAGGACTGCCGGGCACGCTGCACACGGCACAGAGACAGAGCCTGCAGGACTGCCGGGCACGCTGCACACGGCACAGAGACAGAGCCTGCAGGACTGCCGGGCATGCCGCACAGGGCACAGAGACAGAGCCTGCAGGACTGCCGGGCACGCTGCACACGGCAGAGACAGAGCCTGCAGGACTGCCGGGCACGCTGCACAGGGCACAGAGACAGAGCCTGCAAGACTGCCGGGCACGCCGCACAGGGCACAGAGACAGAGCCTGCAGGACTGCCGGGCACGCCGCACAGGGCACAGAGACAGAGCCTGCAGGACTGCCGGGCACGCTGCACAGGGCACAGAGACAGAGCCTGCAGGAGTGGCGGGCATGCTGCACAGGGCACAGAGACAGAGCCTGCAGGACTGCTGGGCATGCTGCACAGGGCAAGTTTCTATTTGTTACATTCTTACTTTCTCCCACAATGGAACCAGTCTGGAGCTTTAAGCACTATTTCAGTTAGTGTCATTTGCATTTAAGATATTACTGCCACCATCCTTCTTTACCACAGGGTTTTTTAAATTTTTTTGATTTATTTTTATTTTATACACATGAGTGTATTCCCTGAATGTATTTAAGTCCACCTGTGTGGTGCAATACCAGTGGAGGTCAAAAGGAGGTGCCAGATCCTCTAGAAATAGAGTTATGGATGGCTATTAGCTACCATGTTGGTGCTGGAAATTGAACCCAAGTTCTCTGCAGGAGCAGCCAGTGCTCTTAAGGACTGAGCCATTTCTCCAGCCCTACATTTTAAAATTGTTTTTCTTTTCTGCATACAAGTGTTTTGCCTGCATGTATGTAAGTGAACCACACAAGAGCAATGCTATGAAGGCCAGAAGAGGATGTCAGCTCCCCTGGAAGTGGAGTTACTGATGGCTGTTAGCTGGCATGTGGCTCCTGGGAACTGAACCCATGTCTTCCGCAAGAGCAGCCAATGTTCTTAACCCTTGCCCTCTGTCTCCAGTCCCAGCATCCAAGCTTGCTCTACTCACGAATGGCAGAAACTGATGCTAATCCAGAGTCTCTGCTCCTCCCACAACCCTGGCCAGTCCTCAGACAAGGACTGCTGGCCCAGTGGTGCCATCTTTCTTTAGCTCTTGGCAGTTTTGACAGCAGAGAGGGGACATGAGTCTGCTGAATGCCAGAACCCACCTGCACTAGACAGGAAGTTTTATGGTTCACATGTGACAGGGACAAAGAATGTCCCACAAACACAGATCTTAGCATGAAGGCAGTAGCTCAATGGCAACCTTGGACCATGATAAAGAACACACCTGCGAGACAGACAGGATTAACGGGTGTAAAGATCATCCCGGAGTCAATTTTCCACGCTTGGATCCTTTCTATCTCTAATGCACAGAGGCAGTGGGAGCACTAAGATGTGCTGCAACTTCCCAGAGCAATGTGAATTGAGGGGAACCCCACGCAGAACCGTCATGCTGCCACAGCCTACGGATCACCTCCATGCTACTACGGCTGACAGATGACTGCTCATTCAAAATACACAAGGAAAAGAATTTATGTACAACCAATCCTGTCAAACTAGGACCCAAGAAACGACCAACTCCAAAAAGGTTTGCAGAAATGCAAGAATGCAATTATTCACTGACACCCTTGGGATGTTCACCTGTTTGCTGTTTTTCTTCTCTTCAGTATTTTTCTTATCATTCTTTTTATAAGCATCAAAAGTGGCAGGGTCGACACTGTATAAGCACTCAGTCCACTTCCCATAGAGGGCGCAGAGTTTCTTTTTGCTAGCAAGAGAAAATATTGTTAGCCACCAATTAAGCTCATGTTGTGTTGTAATTATGACCATATGGGTTTTTAAAGTCTATTCTTTAAATAAAGACAGTTTTCTTACAGAAGAAAGATTTTTGTTGCTCAGAATGCTAGTTTATCAGGCATTACATTTTATTTTATTTTATTATTATTATTATTTTTTTGTCTTTTTGAGACATGGTCTCCCTGTAGCCCCAGCTTTCCTGGAACTCACAAAGTGCTAGGATTAAAGGCATGCACTCCCAAGTGCTAGGATTAAAGGCGTGTGCCACCACGCCTGGCCGGCATTACATTTTAACACTAACATCTTTTTATAATTTTCATTCAACATTTAAAATGGAAACCTTACCTTTTATCTTGTATGTAGCCTTCAACTTTGTGTAATTCTTTCCCAAAAAGGCCACATGGCTTAAAATTCAACACACACTTATCCCCAGTCCTGTGAAGGAAACAGTAAGTTCTTATCACTACTCCATGCCAAGGAAGCAGCAGAACAGGAAGTGGGAGGGTCTCCTCGTGGCACTGCTCTTTGCTGACTTGCAAGTCCTGCCCACGTCTACACAGGGCTTACCGCAACTGACTGACCCACAAGGAAAAATGTGCGGCATTCACAAAGAATGAGTAACAGGATGTGAACCCAATTTTTAAAAATACCAGTATGCCGGGCAAGGTGGCGCATGCCTTTAATCCTAGCACTTGGGAGGCAGAGGCAGGCGGATCTCTGTGAGTTCAAGGCCAGCCTGGTTTATATAGCAAGCTCCAGCAAGGACAGCTGGGACTACGGGGAAACCCTGTCTCAAAAAAGACAAAATAAATAAATAAATAAACAAACAAACAAACCACTATGTTCTACCTACCTCACTACCCCACTCTGAATCAGTTACACACAGTAAACAAGGTATGTGAGAAGCAGCTGAGTTTGGAAGGAAGCCCTGGAGAGGCTCAGTGCCTAACTCAGAAATGTGAAAGGACACAAGGATCCAACAGAAGGGCGTCGACTCCCTCAAGAGGTATGTTCCCTGTTCTCAAGTTTTCATCAGGCCATAGCAGAGGATCAAATGATTGATAGAATGGATCAATGAGTGAGTGAGTGAGTGAGTGAATGAATGAATGAATGAAATTTTTTAAATGAATGAATGAATGAAAGAAAATTTTTAAATGAAGTCTCCTGAACACTTTGATGAAAACTAACAGTATGGGTAAGAATCCTAGCAGGCCTTACTTGTGGTTTGTGATTTCCATGTTGCCATACTGCTCGATCCAGAGTTTGCCCACGATGATGTTGTGCACACAACAGGTGGGATTTGTCCACGTATATGCTTCATTGTGCCTAAAAAACAATCCCAAACCAAGAGAAGTAACTGAGACATTGTTCTCAGCTAGCAAATGCAGATTTGCTTTAAAAGCAATTATTCACAGTAACAAATCGGGCTGCTTGAGATAAGCTCTAACACATCACATACTACATTGACAGGACCTGAGGAAAAGCTGGTTAAAGTGCTTGTTGCAGAAACATGGATGCCCAGCACCCATGTTAAAGCTGGGTATGGCAATGCACATCTGTAACCCAGCAGTGGGTGGAGGCAGAGACAGCCAGAGCCCAGGGCCTTGAAGTTGGCCAATCTAGCCAAGATGGCAAGTTTCAAATTCAGTGAAAGATCTGTCTCAAAAAATAAGGTAGAGAAAAATAGAGGAGTACATTTGATGTCAACTGACCTCTACATACACATGCAAGGGCACATACACACCAACACACAAAGTACACACATACACACAAAACTGAACTGATGTTAACTCACATCCCAAAGCCTATTCTTATTATTTTATTTTTTTAATTTTATTTATTTTTGTATGTGTATGAATGTACTGTCTGCATGTAGGTTTGTGCACCCGTGTTGTGCAATGCCTCAGAGGTCAGAAGAGGGTGTCGGATTCCCCTGGAACTGGAGTTCTCCTGGAATTGGAGTTACAGATGGTTCTCAGCCACCATGTGGGTGCTGGGGATCGAACCCAGGTCCTTTGCAAGAGCAGTTGGTGCTCTTAACCGCTAGGCTATCTCTCCAGCCCCCTATTTTTACTATTTTAAAAATAAATTATACACAGGCTGAATAGCCCTAGTTCAAAAATTCAAACTCCATGAGTTTTGAGTACTCAAAAAGATTTGTATTTTAGACCATTTGGGATTTTAGATTTTTGGATTGGGGGTGCTCAACTGATAAAAGTCTACACAAATATCCGCAAACACCAAAAGTCTAAATCTGAATGAATATATCTCTTCTCAAGTTTCCCTGATATGGGATACTCAATCTGTATATCATTCAGAAGTTTACTGAAACATGAAAAGTAAAAGTAGAGGTAAAAATGAAGGTCTACTTGACCCTTTTCCGGGTTATCTTCCTGTTCACCCGAAGCAAACCAACCAACCCCGAGCTTCTATTTTATATATACATAACGTTTTTTTGGTCTTTTCGAGACAGGGTCTACTTGTAGTCCCAGCTGTCCTGGAACTTACTCTGTTGACCAGGCTGGCCTTGAACTCACAAAGATCCGCCAGCCTCTGCCTCCCAAGTGCTAGGATTAAAGGTATGCGCCACCACACCCGGCTTTATATATTCTCATAGGTCTTTAAATAGTCTAGCTAACAAAGCTTTGTTTGATACATAGTTTTCAATAGCGCATAGTGTGTCTTTTCATAGCCTAAAGAGTATATATCAGAGAGGATGATTTAAAAAATATTTTATTAATTTTATTTTATGTGTATGAGTATATTGTCTGCATGTATGTAAGTACATGCATATTGTGCAATGCCTGCAAAGGTCAGAAGAGGGTGTCAGATCCTCTGGAACTGGAGTTAGAAATGGTTGTTAGCTACCATGTGAGTGCCAGGAATTGAACCTGGGTCCTCTGCAAGAGCAGCCAATGCTCTTAACCACTGAGCCATCTCTCCAGCCTTCTCCCACCCTCATCCAAACTCTTACGATTTTCTGTTTTCTTCTGAAAGCTGAATAGTTGTACATGTTTAGTTCATGATCTATCTTGAGTTACAATAAGGTATGGACTGAGGTTTATTTTTAAATTTTTATTTGTTTATTTTTCTAAGGGATTCTACAATATAAGAGCACAGTTGTTTTCAGATCACATTGACATTGCTCAGTTTGCCATACAATTAGGTAATTGGTGCTAGCATCTACAGATGAGGGATATACCATTCGTCATTCATCATTTGTTTTTCTGGGACTGTGCATGATATCTTCTAGCTCCAGCCATTTACCTACAAAGCTCATGATGTCATCTTTCTTTACCGCTGCATAGAACTCCACTGTGTAGATGCACCACATTTTCTCTATCCACTCGTCAGTTGAGGGGCACCTGGGTTGGTTCCGGCTCTTTGATATTGTGAAGAGAGCTGCAATAAACATGGCTGTGCATGTTATCTCTGCTGTAAGCTGAGTCTTGTGGGTATATACCCAGGAGTGGTATGGCTGGGTCAGGTGACAAGTTCATTCCAAGTCTTCCAAAGGTTCTCCACACTGCTTTCCATAGTGGCTGTATGAGTTTACATTCCCACCAGCAGTGTTCCCCTTTCGCAACAACCTCTCCAGCACTTGATATCATTTGTTTTCTTGATCCTAGCCAGTCTTATTGGAGGGAGATGATAAAGTGGTTTTAATTTGCATTTCCTTATTAGCAATGTTGAACGCTTTTTAAGATGCTTTTCAGCCATCTCTAATTCCTCACTTGTGAAGTCTCTGTTCAGCTCTTTGCTCTATCTTTTGAGTGGGTCATTTGTTTTCTTTCTTTGTTTTTTGAGTAGTTTATATATTCTGGAAATCAATGCTTTGTCAGATGTATTTGCAGTGAAGGTTTCCTCCCACTCTGTGGGATTTCTCTTCACTTCCTTGATTGTTTTTTGATGTACAGAAGCTTTTGAGTTTAATGAAGTCCCATTTGTCAATTGTTGACCTTAATTCTTGCGCAGCTGCTGTCTGATTTAGGAAGTCTTTTCCTACACCTATGTCTTGTAGTCTGCTGCCAACCTTGTCTCCTATTGCCTTCAGAGTTTGGGGTTTCACGTTGAGGTCTTTGATCCATCTGGAGTTGACTTCTGTACAGGGCGAGAGGTAGGGGTTTAATTTCATTCTTCTACAAGTGGTGATCCAGTTTTACCAACACTACTTGCTGAAGATGCTGTCTTTTCTCCATTGTGTCTTCTTGGCCCCTTTGTCAAATATGCGGTGGCTGAGATTGTACGTGCTCAAGTTTGGATCTTCAGTTTTGTTCCATTGGTCAACAGGTCTGTTTTTGTGCCAGTACCAAGCTGTTTTTTTTTTTTTAATTTTTTAATTAATTTTATTTATTTCTGTATGTGTATGAATGTACTGTCTGCATGCAAGTCTGTGCACCCGTGTCATGCCAACACCGCGGAGGTCAGAAGAGGGTCTCGATTCCCCTGGAACTGGAGTTCTCCTGGAATTGGAGCTTCAGACGGTTCTCAGCCGCCATGTGGGTGCTGGGGGTTGAACCGCTAGGCCATCTCTCCAGCCCCCCCCCCCAAGCTGTTTTTATGACTATAGCCTTGTAGTATAGTTTGAAGTCTGGTATAGAGATCCCCCCTGTATTGCTCTTTTCACTCAGGGTTGCTTTGGCTATTCAGGGTCTTTTGTTTTTCCAAATGAAATTAAGGATTTTTTCCCAAGCCTGTGAAGAAACTTTTGGGGATTTTAATTGGGATTGTATTAAATCTGTACAAGAGTTTGGGTAGAATGGACATTTTTACTATATTAATTTTCCCAATCCATGAGCATGGGAGGTTTTTCCATCTTCTGATGTCTTCTTCAATTTCCTTCTATAGGGGTTTAAAATTTTTTTAGTAGAGATCTTTGGTGTCTTTGGTTAGGTTTGTTCCTAGGTATTTTATTGTTTTTGAGACTATCGTGAGTGGGAAGGTCTCCTTGTATTCCTCCTTCAGTTGCTTGTTGTTGGTGTAAATAAAGGCTACTGATTTTTCTAGGTTAATTTTGTATACTGCCACTTTACTGAGGCTCTTAATCATTTGTAGGAGTTTTCTGGTGGAGTTTTTAGCATCCCTTAAGTAAAAAATCATATCATCAGCAAAAAGGGATAGCTTGACTTCCTCTTTTCCAATTAGTACTCCTTTAATTTCCTTTTCTTGCCTTTACTGCCCTAGCAAATGTTTCAAGCACTATATTGAAGAGGAGTGGTGACGGGGGCAGCCTTGCCGAGTTTCTACCTTTAAAGGGAATGCTTCTGTCGTTTCCCCATTTAGGATGATATTGGCTGTGGGTTTCCTGTATATGGCTTTGATTACATTGAGGAATGATCCCTCCAATACAATTCCTTCTAGGACTTTAAGCATGAAGGGATGCTGGATTTTGTTAAAGGCTTTTTCCACGTCAACTGAGATGATCATGTGGTTTTTGTCTTTTAGTCCATTTATGTGTTTGATGATATTTATTGATTTTCATATGTTGAACCATCCCTGCATCTCTGGTATGAATCATGGTCATGATGGAAGATCTTCTTGATGTGGGTCTGTATGCGATTTGCCAGTATCCTGTTTAGAATTTTGGCATCTGTGTTCATTAGGGACATGGGTCTATAGTTCTCCTTTTTTGTTGTATCTTTGCCTGGTTTTAGTATTAGAGTGATGCTGGCTTCATAGAAGGAATTAGGGAGAATTCCCCCTGTTTATATCCTTCTAAACAATTTGAGTAATAATGGTTGTAAGTCTTTTTGAAAAGTTTTATAGAATTCTGTCGTGAAACCATCTGGGCCTGGGCTTTTTTTAGTTAGGAGGTTTCTTATTATATATTTGATTTCTTCATATATTATGGTCTGTTTAAGCTGTTGATCTCTTCTTGGTTGAGCTTTGGGGATTCCCAGGATTTCAGATATTCATTCATCTCTCTTAGGTTTTCAAACTTAGTAGAGTATAGGTTTTTGAAGTACTCCTGTAAGATTGTCTGGATCTTTTCATTGTCTGTTGTGATTTTTCCCCTTTCATCACAGATTCTATTGATTTGGAGTTGTTCTTTCTTTCTTTTGGTTAACTGGGCTAGAGGTGTGTCTATCTTGTTTATATTCTCTCAAAGAACCAACTTTTGGATTCAATGATTTTTTTGTATTTTCTTTGTTTCTATTTCATTGATTTCTGCTCTGATTTTTGTAATTTCTTCCTGTCTGTTGCGTTTAGGGTTCATCTGTTGTTGTCTCTCAAGTGCTTTTAGCTGCAGTATTAGATCATTCACTGATGCTCTGTTTTTCTAATGTAGGCACCCAGGGCTATAAACTTACCTCTTAGGACTGTTTTTACAGTATCCCATAGGTTTTGTTGTGTTGTATGGTCATTGTCATTCAGTTCCAGAAATGCTTTTGTTTCTTTATCTCTTCCTTGACCCATTCATTATTCAGGAATGTGTTGTTTAGTCTCCATGTGTTCTTGTAGGCAGTAGGGCTTATCCTGGTGTTGATGTTGAGCTTTATTTTATTGTGGTCTGATAGAATACATGAAATTATTTCAATCTTTTTGTTTTTGTGGAGGTTTCTTCTGTGTCCCAGTATGTGGCTGATTTTGGAGAATGTTCCATGGGGTGCTGAGTAGAAAATGTATTCTCTGGTATTAGGGTGGAATATTTAGTAGATGTCTGTGAGGTCCGTTTGGTGTATTGTATCATTCAGTTCAGATGTCTCTCTGTGAATTCTTTGTCCTGTTGACCTGTCCAAAGGGCTCAGTGGGGTATTGAAGTCCCCTACTATGAGTGTACTGGGATTAATCTGTGCCTTGAGGTCCTGGAGAATTGTCTTTATAAAGTTTGGTGCATCAGGGTTTGGTGCATATATATTCATGACTGTGAAATCTTCATGGTCAATTGTTCCTTTGATAAAAATGTAATGGCCTTCTTTGTCTCTTCTGATTTCTTTTACTTTGAAGTCTATTTTGTGTGATATTAAAATAGCAACACCTGATTTCTGTCTGGTACCATTTGCTTGGAATATTTTCTTCCATCCTTTCACTTTAAGGTGGTGCCTATATTTGAAGGTAAGACACGTTTCTTGTAGACAGCATATAGATGGGTTCTGTTTCCTAATCCAATCTCCCAGTCTATTGTCTTTTGATTGGGGAGTTTAGTCCATTAATATTTAAGGTTATAACTGAAAGATGTGTGTTGCTTCCTTTCGCCTTATTATCCATTTGCATTTTTGGTCTAGGTTTCTACTTCTGCAGTTATGCTTTTATTAATTTCTCTTTCTAGGTGCCTGGGGATAGTTGCTCCTTTCTTCTGTCCTTTGAATTGCTTCAAGTATTCTCTGAAGGGTTGGTTTTCCAGACATGTATTCTTTCATCTTGTTTATGTCATGGAAGATTTTTCTCTCTCCTTCAACTATAATTGACATTTTTGCTGGGTATAGTAACCTGGGTGGGCATCTATAGTCCATGTTCTTCTTGCTTTCATAGTTTGCACTGAGAAGTCAGTTGTAAGTCTGATAGGTTTCCCCTTAAATCTAACTTGTTGTTTGCCTAGCATTTTAACTATGATATGGCGTGGAGAGTTTCTTTTCTGATCTTGTCTGTTTGGAGTTCTATGTGCTTCTTGTATTTGTATTGGTTTGTCTTTTTTTAGTTTGGGGAAATTTTCATCTATTATTCTGTTGAAGATCTGATCAATACCATTCTCTTGGGACTCTTCTACTTCCTCTATTCCTATGATTTGGAGGTGTGATCTTTTCATAGTGTCCCACAATTCCTGGTTGTTCCACTTTTGTTCTGTGTTATCTTCCAGGTCTGATGTTCTTTGTTCTGCTTCCTCCATTCAACTTCTGAGACTTTTTCTGTTCCTTTCCTCTTGATTGGATGGGTGTTTGATTTCCTTTTTCATTTCATCTTGTGATTTCTTTAGTATTTCCACTTCCTTCCACTTCCTTTTGGAGCTTCTCAATCTCTTCCTGTAGCTCCTTGCTTCGCTTGTTGGTTTCCTTTTTCAGAGTTTCCACTCCCTTTAGGTCTTTCTTGAATTTTTCATTCTCTCTCCTTAGTTCTCTGACTTGTTCTTTATATTCTTTGATTTCTTTGAATATTTCTGCAATTGTTCCTCTAAGATCTGTGTCCTGGGCCATCCCCAGGGGGATCCCACTGTAGGAATCTCCCACAGGGTTGGTAGAGCTTGGTGTGGAATTATCCTGCACCTTTCCCATGTTGTCCCTTTGTCGTGTCCCTGGAATGTGGGTTTCTCTTTGCCTGTATTCCAATGCAAATCCCAAATGCCTCTTCACCTGTGTTGAAGGCTTGCTTTGCTTGCCTCCTTCAGATGCGCCTTTGTTGTTTGATCTGTTTTTCTCCTTGTTTATGGAGTGTTGACTTGTCTAAGTTTTAGGCTTTCTATTGGAAGTCTAACTCACTCTTCCCTTTCTGTTCTGAAGGTTCTCCAAAGAATCCACTTGGACACTCCCTTGGCAAATCCAGTTGGCGGGGGAAGGGGGTGATATGCCTGTTTAGCCTGAGCCCTGGTACTCTGTGCTTCAGGTAGACCTGGGAAATCCCTGATCTAAGCTCTGTGCACTCAAGTCTCACAGTGGCAACAGGCCCCCCTTTTGTACCACCTAGCAGGACGACTCTGCCCTCAGAGCCACACAAGACAACGATTTAATCAAGCCAATGAGAGAATTATCCAACAGGCCAGATAGGATTATCCAACAATCCACCTGGCTGAAGCGCCTGGCTCCTACCTGTGCTTCAGGTGGTCCTGGGAAATCCCCGATCTAAGATCTGTGCACTCCAAGGTTTATTTTTAACACATGGATGGCCATGTATCTCTAAAACATTTAGAGAAACCAGTATCTTTCCTAGCTATGCTGCCCTTGTACCTTCATCAAAAATCAGCTGAGCAGGGGGTCGAAGAGATGGCTCAGTATTTAAAGAGCTCTGGGTATTCTTGAAAAGGACCCAAGTCTGCTTCCTGCACCCAGGCCAGGCAGCTCAGAACTGCCTGGAACCCCAGCTCCAGGAGTCCAACACTCTCTCTTCTGGCCTCTGCAGTAAGTGCACATATAAGTTTACACACATACGCACCCCCCCCACACTCACATATACACACACACCACATATACACACGCCACATATTCATGCAAATAAAAACTCATTTAAAAACAAACTGGCCATGCTTCTGTAGTTTCCCTACTTCACTAATAGAAGTACTGCGCCAGTACTAAGATGCTTCAATTACCACAGCTTTAAGTCTTCAATTGTGCATAGGCACAGGACAGTCTATTAATTTTGCTGGTCCTTTAAATTTTTTCGTAGTTTTAGTTCTAATTCATATGTTTTTCCATAGAAATTTAGAAAAAAACTCCTCTATCACAAATCATCCAGGGTTTGAGGAGATGCTCATAAGCACTTGCTTCATGAGGACCAGAGTTTGGATCCTTAGCACCCACATAAATACTGGGTGGGTGTGCTGGCCCATCTATAGTCTCAGTTTAGGGGAGGTGGACACAGGATCCTCAAAGCAAGGTGGCTGGCTAAACCAGCCAAATAGATGGGCTACTGGTTTAAATAGGAGACTCTGCCTCAATTTATAAGGTAGAGTGATTTTGGAGGACATCAGATGCCAGCCTCTGGCCTCCACATGCACAGGCATACACAAGCATGTGAACATGCATACACACATACACAAACATGTGAACATGCATACACACATACAAATCATCCAGTGATTCTGATCTGGTTATTAATGTAGGCTGTTTCCAGGTAATCTGGGGACAACTGACATCCTAACTCGACAAAGGCTTGAGCAGGTCAGGTCGGCTCCTCAGGTTCCCCTCCTGCCCTCCATCGCTCCAGCTCTAGCTTGCAGGCCCTGTGGCTGTCTCACCATCTGCATGTGGTCCTAAGTCTGGCCTGGTTATTCATACCCCTGACTACATTTGTTAGTACTAGTGTCCAGAAGTACTCCCATTTGTTTGCTAGAATGCCTTTCTAGTCACTTGACACCTCTATCTCAAGCAACACAATGATGACAGCTACTTCTTTTTTTTAATTTTATTTATTTCTGTATGTGTATGAATGTTCTGTCTGCATGTAGGTTTGTGCACCCGTGTCATGCAATGCCGTAGAGGTCAGAAGAGAGTGTCAGATTCCCCTGGAACTGGAGTTCTCCTGGAATTGGATTTACAGACGGTTCTCAGCCTCCATGTGGGTGCTGGGGATCGAACCCGGGTCCTCTGCAAGAGCAGTCGGTGCTCTTAACCGCTAGGCTATCTCTCCAGCCCCAAGAAAAAAAAATCATAAGCTGAAGATGCTAAGACCTATGATATATGTGGCATGCACATGTACATATTTTGGGGAGATGCATATTGGAAGGAATAACAACAACAACAACAGAAAGACTGGGTCAAAGAACTGACTGAAACAGTAAACTTCTGCATCGAGAATTTTGAGAGACTGAGAAAAAGTTGAAAAACATGTTTGGCAGAATGCATGAGCTCTGGTGGGGTTGGGGGTGGGGCAGGGAGGGGGGTACAGGTCTAGATTTGATTTGAAATTTCTAATGAAATGCACAGAACTTCAATAAAAAAATTGACTTTGAAAAAAAAAAAAGTTTTTTCTTGGAATGTTTTCTCTCTGCCTCCAATGCCCAGTTCTGCAATTTGCTGCTCAGGGTCTAAGCCAGGAGAATAGGGAAAAATACAAAACCACGACCCTCGCTGCCAAGGTGGTCTCGAGGACCAACTTCTCTCCCCAGCGTGCTGTGTCTCTACTACCCTGTCCTCTGCTGTGGCTTTTGTCTAGAGTTTCTAGCTGCCCTCAGTGTAGGAGAAGGTAGAGTACGCTGACACTTACACCTGCCTTTGACTTTAAAGGTAACCCGGCAGAAGAGTGCTCCCAACCAACCTAATGTCTAGGACAATCTATAAAGTTGTCACTTCAATATTTTTCAAGGCGAATTCATTTAGAATGATCCTTAAACAAAACATCAGCACAATGATATCCAGTTTTGTAAGAACTGCCATGAAGTTATCTCTAGCTTAAAAGAGAGAAAAACACATTAAACATCAGTGAAACTTTTTACTCCAACCTAAGCTGATAACAGTGGCCACTGTCAAGCTCATGAATTCTTTAACACTGAGGCAGGTAGTTTACCCATGCTTACACTGTTTCTTTCGTGTTCTCCAGTTTTGAGCAATGTGGTCAGGCATGTGTGTGTGTGTGTGTGTGTGTGTGTGTGTGTGTGTGTGTGAAGATGTGCTTGCAGCAAGTGTGAGTGAGGAGCCGAACCACTCCGGGGTGACTTACTCAAGGAGCTCCAAGGTGATGGTTCCTTTGGGCTCTGCTTCTACACTCTTCCCCCAGAACTTCAGTTTGGGGTAGATGGAACCATGGAAGACGAAATCATTATTTAATCCTTCAGCATGGAATGCGCTGATTGGTGGGTGATGGCTGACCTGCTCTGAGATGAGCCTGAATCCAAGGTCATCTCTTATTTAAAAAAAAAAGAAAGAAAGAAAAATACAACATTATAATTAACTCTGTCATTGAGTATATTCAAATGTTAAAGAAGTAGGTCCAACGAAGTAATTTTTTTTATTATCATCCTAATGAAAACACTACCTATCGTATGAGCAAATGTAATCCAAGTCACACCCAACGCCATTGGGAAGGGAGCTGGTGAGTGTGTTAAAATAAAGAACACTCACAGGGGTTTGGTAATCTTCATAAATACTAGGGTTGGGCTTTGACTGTGAAACACCCCTCAAGGGCTCACATGTTCCAACCCTTGTTCCCAGGCTGTTGGTGCCACTCTGGAAGGTTGTGCGGACTTTAATAGAAGCCTTGCTGGAGGAGGTGAATCACTGGGGCAGGATGGAAGGCTGGTAGCCTGTATGCGCTCTGCTTCCTCGTGGCAGATGCAATGTGACCAGCTACTACACACTCCTTCCCTGCCATGGCTGGACTGTATCCCCTCCAACTGTGAACCAAAACAAATGCTTCCACCGTAAGTTGGAAGTGTCTTGTCCAGTGTTTGATCACAGCAACAAGGAAAATGACTCATACCCTAAACGCATTAAATGATAAATATAGCATATCCACTACACAACATTTAGAGGATAAATATGATCAAACTTTATGCTAAGAAAAAGAGGAAGATATAGAAAATGTAAAGACAAATTCCACTAATTGTGTATAAACAAGAAACAGGCTACAGTGGATGCTCGTAATAGATCTGCATATATCCATATGGTGACAGTTATATATTCTAAAACTCGGATCATCTCACATGATCTACCCAAAAAGGAAGATAATTGCCGGGCATGGTGGTATACACCTTTAATCCCAGCACTCTGGAGGAGGAGGCAGGTGGATCTCTGTGAGCTCTAGGCCACCTGGGACTAAAGGAAGACCCTGTCTCAAAAATACCAAAAACAACAAAATAAAACAAACAAACAAACAAACACAAAAAGGAAGATAATCCCACACAATCAGAAACACTGAAATCCTTCACATCATTTTTGGTAATGGTAACTTTCCTGTCTGTTTTGTATTTTCTGACGGTCTCTGAAATAGCAAGTTTCATAGAAGTAAACATCAAAATTATTACCTTGCTCCAGTCAGAAAGAACTGTTTGGTGATACTCAACATAAATATATCTGTATTGAAAAATGTATGTAAACCCTACAAATTCAACAAACCATTTGGAGTGGAGCAAATGATCTCACCGAACTAATTCATAGGTCTCTCCCAGAAGTGGGTTGAAGGGCTTTCCAGTGCGCTCCCACTGAGAAGCGACAGCGGACACGGCGAACGCAGCTACACACTGTGGACAGAGAATCTCACAAGGTAAGAACAGCCCAGCCTGGGTCTTATTCTCTCAGGAACTGAAACTGTACTGAAGGCAGTGACTGAAAATATTATTGAGGAGTTTAATTATTTTGGACTTTTAATATGGAAGCTTGGATATTCATAACAAAATACTTCATATAGTGCTAATCTCAAACATGGCTTTTACAACACCTTAGGAGTCCTATAAATTCTTCCAAAGACTTACAAAAATTTCTTAAAGCCAGTTACTAATAAATTTTAAAACATTATTTTAAGTTAAGCTGTCCTTCAGTATTTGGGGGGGATTGATTCTGGGATCCTCAGAGGTAAAACCCTGTGGAGGCTCAAGAGTCAAAACATGTCACAGCAGTTGCATATGCCTCACACACCCTCCTGAATCATTAAATATTTTCCAGATTACTTATAGCACCTAACAATGTAAAAAAATACCATTCACAGAATAATAGCAAAGACAAAGACTGTACATATTCAGTACAGATTTAGTTTTCTCCTTCTACTACTGCATCCAAGTGGTTGAATCTGTGAATATGTCATCTATGGTTATAGAGAGCCAAGTATAAAACATTCAGAATTGAGGGACATAAAACAATTTAACTGGTGTCAAAACCAGTGACCTTTACAAAATTTACATAAATAAAAGAGCAGAAGGATACAGTTTACCATACTACTGCTTTATATAAAAGAACATTTTACCTACTCCACCCATGTAATTACCTTTTATTTAAAAAATTGAGAAGTTAAACTCCCCGTCTTTCATCTGAGAACTTATTAATATGTGTATAGGGGCATATGCACCTATAAGAATAAACAAACACTTGTGAATATATTCATCCCTGCTTAGAAAATCTCAAGTCAAGAAAGGTGTAAATAAATGTTGCATCTTTCCACTAATATCACTGCTTTCTAAATTGAAGACACAGAAAGAGCTTCTGTGGCCAGGCAAGGCTGTGACCACTGTCTGCTACTCTTGAAATTCCCATCAGTCTTCCACTGCAGTGGCAGTACAGTGGTGCTCCCCAGAGAACAGGCATGGGAACAGATGCAGGTGATTCTCTAAGCTTTGAGAATATGCCAACCCACAAGTGGACTTCACACCAGTGTGTATGTGTACATGTGTGGCTGCATCTATGAGCATGTATCTGTCTGTGTATGTGCATGTTATATTTAGGGGTGGCCTGAGGAAAGAGATGAGAGACAAGGCTCTGAGACGTAAAATTCTTCCAGAGTCACTTGCACATACCTGCATTCTTTCCACAGGATCAGAGAAGGAGCTGGCCTTGTGGATGAGGTAAGTATGTTCCATGTATTCAGTTAGCCGCTGTAGGAAGCTCAAAGGCTCATTAAATATGACTGGCATCGTGATCTTGGATAGTTCCTATTGAAGAAAACAAAACTGTCATATACAGTATTATATACAGCAAGCATGTCTGCTGCAAGTTTACATAAGGTGTTCTTAAAAAAGAAGTAACATGGGGCTGGAGAGATGGCCTAGCAGTTGGGAGTGCCGACTGCTCCTGCAGAGGACCCGGGTTCAATCCCCAGCACCCACATGGCAACTGAGAACTGTCCGTAACTCCAATTCCAGGAGAACTCCAGTTCCAGGGGAGTCCGACACCCTCTTCTGACCTCTGCCACATTGCACGACATGGGTGCACAAACCTACATGCAGACAGTACATTCATATAAATAAATAAATAAATAAATAAATAAATAAATAAATAAATAAATAAATAAAAAAGAAGGAACAGAAAATCCAGTTCAACAAATTAAAGTCAGTTTGGTTTTATGGATCTTTCCAGAATATCTTCCATTACATAGTATCTAGAATACAAGAAAACACACACTACCTAGACCTCCTCAGCTTCATGAAACACATAATCCAATGGTGAGCAGGAGCTAAGGACAATGGCCGACTCTCCATCCTAGTTTGTTTTCTGTTGCTGTGATAAACACTGACCCAAACCAACTTGGGGAAGAAAGGCTTTCTTTTATCCTCCAACTCCCAGGCCACAGTTCATCAATGAGAAGTGAGGGCAGGAACTGAAGGCAGCAGCTGAAGCACAGACTGTGGAGGAACGCTGCTTACTGGCTTGCTTACCCCGGCTTGCTCAGCTATCCACCTGCCCATGGACAGCTCCCAGCACAGTGGGCCCGACCCTCCCCCACCAATTACCAATGAAGAAAAGGCCTCACTGTCCAAGCCACAGGCCAGTATGATGGAGGAAATTTCTCAGCTGAGGTTCCCTTTTCCCAGGAGACTAAGGTTTGTGTCCACAGTAACCAGCCCAGTGCCTTAGCTGAGCGCTGAGAAGTAGGGTCTATAAAGGTGGGGGGGACAAAAAAGAATCTTAATACTGGTGTAAAACAGCCAACTGATGGGGGAAGCCATTTGTCTGACATGGTTCCAGCACCTTGGGTTCCTACATAAGCAAATGGAAACCCAACTTGATGTGAACTAGACATTACCAATCAGTAAGTGCCAACTTGATGTAAACTAGACATTACCAATCAGTAACTGCCAACCTAACCTCTGAGCAGTTCTCCACTTTAAGCAATAAAGTTTCTTTTCTCTGGACTCAGGACTACCTTGTATAATTTCTCCATCCAATATTCTTTATGAAGTGTTGAGCCAGTTAAGGTTTGATGCTGCCTGAGTCATGAATTACTGCTTAAATAATCTCACAAAGATTTCAATGCACCTAAGTTCATTAAAAATTATTAGATTTACAGGGACTAGAGAGATGACTCAGTGATTAAGAGTGTTTACTAGCTGCTCATGCAGGACCCAGGTTCAATTCTCAGCATCTACATGGTGCCTAACAACTGTCTTTAAGTCCAGTTTCAGGGGATCCAATACCCTCTTCTGATCACAAGCATTGCAGGTAACACAGGTGCACCTACCAACATGCAAGCAATACACCCATACACATAAAAAAATAAAAATAAATTCTGGGTTTGGTGGCATATGCCTTTAATCCTAGCACTCAGGAGGCAGAGGCAGGCAGATCTCTGTGAGTTCAAGGCCAGCCTGGTCTACAGAATGAGCTCCAGGACCCCTGGGACTAAAGAGAGACCTTGTCTCAAAAAGGCAAATAAATAAATAAGGAAAACTTTAAAAATAAGATGTATTTGTCATGTGTATAAGTATATGCACAGGTGTGTGGGGTGCACAAGCAGAGGACAACCTGTGTACAAGCATGTGTACAGTGTGTGGGGTACACAGAGGACAACCTGTGCATAAGCATGTGTACAGTGTGTGGGGTACACAGAGGTCAACCTGTGCATAAGCATGTGTACAGTGTGTGGGGTACACAGAGGATGACCTGTGCATAAGCATGTGTACAGTGTGTGGGGTACACAGAGGACAACCTGTGCATAAGCATGTGTACAGTGTGTGGGGTACACAGAGGACAACCTGTGCATAAGCATGTGTACAGTGTGTGTGGGGTACACAGAGGACAACCTGTGCATAAGCAGTGGTACAGTGTGTGGGGTACACAGAGGATCGAACCTGTGCATAAGCATGTGTACAGTGGTGGGTACACAGAGAACGATGTGACCGTATATAGCATGTGTTACAGTGTGTGGGGTAACAGAGGACAACGGTCATGCTGTGTTGGGGTACAGAAAGTGTCAATTGGACAGTGGGGGTACAGGAACCTGTGATGAGGAAGTGGTGGGTAGGACACGCAGACGTGGTACAAAGCACCTGTGCATAAGCACGTGTATACAGTGTGTGGGGTACACAGAGGAGACCTGATGGTGTCAGTTGGACAGGCCTGTCTATAGCTGTACAGTGTGTGGGTAATAAGAGTACTGGATACATTGCTAGTTGTGGTAAGAGGACAACCTGTATATAAGCATGTGTACAGTGTGTGGGGTACACAGAGAAACGTCGTGCATAACAGTCGTAGTACATGTGTGGGGTACACCAGAAGTACAACCTGGTGCATAAGCAGCGTGTACAGTGTTGGGGTATACAGAGGCAACACTGTGCATGAAGCGATGTTGTACAGTGTGTGGGTACACAGAGCCGAAACCTGTGCATAATATGCATGGCAGAGTGTAGTACACCGTGGCGTACGCACAGAGGACAACCTGTGCATAAGCACGTGTACAGTGTGTGGGGTACACAGAGCGACAACCTGTGCATAGAGCATGTGTACAGTGTGTGGGGTACACAGGGAGACCTGTGCAAAGCACTTACAGTGTGTGGTAACGCAGAACAAGCCATAAGCATGGTCATGGGGACACAGTGAGCGTTATTGTTACTCAGTGGACACAGAACCCTGTGCATAGCTGCCTGTGGGTATACAGAGAACTGATAGCATGGTACGGTGTGTCAGAGGACGATGTGCATAAGCATGCAGTGTGTGGGGGTACACAGGACAACTGTGCATGAGGTAGTGTTGGTACACACAGGACAACCTGTGCATAAGCATGTGTACAGTGTGTGGGGTATACAGAGCGACAACCTGTGCATAAGCACGTGTACAGTGTGTGGGGTACACACAGGACAACCTGTGCATAAGCACGTGTACAGTGTGTGGGGTACACAGAGGACGAACCTGTTATAAGCACTGTGTACAGTGTGTGGGGTACACAGGGACAACCGGTGCATAAGCATGGTGTACAGTGGTGTGGGGTTACACAGAGGACAACCTTGCTAAGCATGTGTTACAGTGTGGGTGGGGTACACAGAGGACACCTGTGCAATAAGATGTGTACAGTGTGTGGTTGTCAGGAACCTGAGAACATGCAGTGGGAACACGGGAACCTCTGTAGTGAGCATGTGGGAAGAGCACCTGTGCATAACATGTGTGGTGTGTGGGTAAACCTGTATTAAGCATTAAGTGTGTTGGGGAACAGGTCAACCCTGTGCATAAGCAGTGTGTACAAGCTGTGTGTGGGGTTACAGAGGTCACCTGTTGCATAAGATGTGTACAGTGTGGCGGGGTATCAGAGGACAACCTGTGCTATAAGCATGTGTACAGTGTGTGTGGGGTATACAGAGGTAACCTGTGCATAAGCCATGTGTACAGTGTGTGGGGTAACACAGAGGACAAACTGTGCATGAGCAGGTGTACAGTGTGTGGGGTAACAGAGGACGACTGTCATATAAGCATGTGTACAGTGTGGTGGGTACACAGAGGACAACCTGTGCAAGCATGTGTACAGTGTGTGGGGTCACAGAGGCCACAACCTGTGCAAGAAGCATGTGTACAGTGGTGTGTGGGTACACGAGGACAACCTTGCATAAGCAGTGTACAGTGTGTGGGGTACATCAGAGACGATCCTGTATATAAGCATTGTACAGTGTGTGGGTACACAAGAGGAACAACCTGTTGCATAAGCTGTGTACAAGTGTGGTGGTGGTACACAGAGGACAGACCTGGTGCATAAGCATGTGTAGAGTGTGTGTGGGTACACAGAGGACAACCTGTCATAAAGCAGTGTACAGTGTGTGGGGTACACACGAGGACAACCTGTGCATAAGCATGTGTACAGTGTGGTGGGGTACACAGAGGACGACCTGTGCATAGCATGTGTACAGGTGTGTGGGTACAAGAGGTCAACCTGTGCATAAGCATGTGTAAGTGTTGGGGGTACACAGAGGACAAACGTATATAAGCACGTGTAAGTGTGTGGGGGTACACAGAGGACAACCTGTGCATAAGCATGTGTACGGTGTGTGGGGTACACAGAGGTAACCTGTGCATAAAGCAATGTAGTACAGGTGTGTGGGGTATACAGAGGACAACTCTGTGCATAAGCGTGTGTACAGTGTGTGGGGGTACACAGAGGATGACCTGTATATAAGCATGTGTACAGTGTGTGGGGGTACACAAGCAGGGACAACGCTGTGCATAAGCATGTGTAATGTGTGTGGGTATCACAGAGGTCAACCTGTGCATAAGCTGTGTACAGTGGTGTGGGGTATACAGAGGACCAACCTTTGCATACGCATGTGTAAGTGTGTGGGGTAACACAGAGGTCAACCGTGTATAAGCATGTGTACAGTGTGGTGGGGTACACAGAGGACAACCTGTGCATAAGCATGTGTAAGTGTGTGGTACAACAAGATGACCCTGTGCATAAGAGTGTGTGACAGTGGGTGGGGACACAGAGGACAGACCTTGCATAAGCTGTGTATCATGTGGGGTACACAGAGGACGGACCTGTGCATAAGCAGGTGTACAGTGTGTGGGTACACAGAGGACGACGTGCATTAAGCATGTTGTAAGTGTGTGGGGTACACAGAAGGACGACAATGTTGGCATAAGCATGTGTACAGTGTGCGGGTACACAAGAGGTAACAACCTGTGCATTAAGCGTGTATACAGTGTGTGGGGTACACAGAGGACAACCTGTGCATAGCAATGTGTAAGTGTGTGTGGGGTACAAGAGGAATACCTGTAATAAGCATGTAACAGTTGTGGGGTACACAGAGTGTCAACCTGGGCATAAGCATGTGTACAGTGTGTGGGGAAGAACAGAGGATGACCTTATATAAGTCATGTGTACAGTGTGTGGGGTACACAGAGGACGACTGTGCAGTAATGCATGTGTATCAGTTGTTGTGGGGTATACAGAGGTCAACCTGTTGCATAAGCATGTGTAAGTGTGTGTGGGGTAACAGAGGTCAAACCTGTGCATAAGCATGTGATACAGTGTGTGGGGTACACAGAAGGACAACGTTGTGCATAAGCATGTGGAAGTGTTGGGGTAACACAGAGTCCAACCTGTGCAAAGCATGTGTCAGTGTGTGGGGGTATATCAGAGGACAACCTGTGCATAGCACGTGTACATGTGTTGTGGGGTACACAGAGGAAGATCGCTGTATATAACTGTGTACAGTGTGTGGGGTATACAGAGGACAACCTGTGCATAAGCATGTGTTGAGGTGTGTGGAATGTACAACCTGAGGACACGCTGTGGATAAGCATGTGTAGAGGTAGTAGGGGGTACGACGGAAGAGGTGTGGGTACTAGAGCTGTGCTAGGTGGTGATATAGCAATGTGTAGAGGTGTGTGGGGTACACAAGCAGAGGACAGCTGTGATAAGCATGTGTAGAGGTGTGTGGGGTACACAAGCAGAGGACAAGCTGTGGATAAGCACGTGTAGAGGTGTGTGGGGTACACAAGCAGAGGACACGCTGTGGATAAGCACGTGTAGAGGTGTGTGGGGTACGCAAGCTGAGGACATGCTGTGGATAAGCATGTGTAGAGGTGTGTGGGGTACACAAGCAGAGGACACGCTGTGGATAAGCATGTGTACAGTGTGTGGGGTACACAGCAGAGGACAAGCTGTGGATAAGCATGTGTAGAGGTGTGTGGGGTACACAAGCAGAGGACACGCTGTGGATAAGCATGTGTAGAGGTGTGTGGGGTACACAAGCGAGGACATAGCTGGTGGATAAGCATGTGTAGAGGTTGTGGGGTACACAAGCAGAGGACAAGCTGTGGATAAGCAATGTGTAGTAGTGTTGTGGGGTACACAGCAAGGACACGCTGTGGATAGCATATTGTAGAGGTGTGTGGGGTACACAGCAGAGGACACGCTGGTGGATAGCATGGGGTAAGAAGTTTGTGGGTACACAACAGAAGGACATGGCTGTGGAAGTAAGCAAATTAGAGTGTGCGGGTAACAGCAGAGGACATGCCTTGTGATAAGCATTGTAACAGTGTGTGGGTACACAGATGGGAACGCTGTGGATAAGCATGTGTAGAGGTGTGTGGGGTACACAAGCAGAGGACACGCTGTAGATAAGCATGTGTAGAGGTGTGTGGGGTACACAAGCAGAGGACATGCTGTGGATAAGCATGTGTACAGTGTGTGGGGTACACAAGCAGCGGACATGCTGTGGGAGTCAGTCCTGTCCTTCCAACAGGTGGATCCCAGGGATCAACAGGAACGTCACAAGTCTTGGTGGCTGGTGCTTTAACCCAGTGATCCATTTAGCTCACCCTAAGTTCATCTCTCTCTCTGTCTCTCTCTCTCTCTCTCTCTCTCTCTCTCTCTTTCTTTCTTTTTTTTTTTTTTTTGGGTCTTTCCAAGCAGGGCCTCCCTGGAGCCCCAGCGTGTCCTGGAATTCAGTCTATAGACCAGCTGGCCTTGAACTCATAAAGATCCACCTGCCTCTGCCTATCCAAGTGCTAGGATTAAAGGCGTGTGCCACCACGCCTGGCCTAAGTTCATCTTTTAACAGTAAACTAAGGATCAACTAAACATACAATTTTTAAGGCTGCTTTACGCAGAGAACATTGAGCTTTTTTAAGCATATCACTCTAGTATAAATTATGGGTTGGCTCTAGAAGGTGCTTTCTTGTATAAAATGGTTTTACATTCTGTCTCCCAGTTGAAAGACTGGACAGGGATCACTGTCCTGAAGTGCGACCTTTCAAGCCCGTTTTTATGTGTTGCCAGCAAGCGTCATTGCAGGTCGATTTCAAAAAGCACTAAGTAAGCCAGGTGTGGTGGTGCCTGCCTTCAAACCCAGCAGACACAGAGCAGTGATCTTGGGAGACTGAGCAGCTTCTTCTATATAGACAGTTTTCCAGCCATCTGGGGCTCATGGAAGACCTTGACTCAAAAGAGTAATACAATAAAAGTCATTAGGAGGCTTATCATGGTATTCTGGAATGTTCTGATGATTTTCCCAAGCTCTTCCTATCATTGCCCACCCTTGGCAATGTGGTCTCTTACGAAGCCTGCTGGATAGTACACCTGGTTAGGCAATCAGTCCTAGGTACCTTCTAGGCTGAAGGCCACCAGTGTCAACTGACTCTCTCTTACATGCCCACATATTTACTGACCTACACCATTAAAATTAAATATTCCCTCACCAACTGCTGTTTAGAAAAGTTCCTTCACTGCCATAAAATGTTGCTTAACAGACAAGGTGCAGCTCAACTTTAATACTAAAGACAATGTAAGACTTACTGCAGCCCCACTAGGGAGCTGAGGAAAGGGAATCTAAAAAGAGAAAGAAAAGGCTCACTCTGCACAGTCCAAGGTCCTTATTAACCTGCAGATTCAATGTTGGGGTAAGTCTGAAGCCTGAACTGCTGAGGCTTTTTGTTTTTTGTTAATTTATTTATTTCCGTATGTGTGTATGAAATGTATTGTTTGCATGCAGTCTGTGCACCCCGTGACGCTGCAATCCGCTGGAGGTCAGAAGAGAGGCGTCGGACTCCCCTGGAAACTGGAGTTCTCCTGGAATTGGAGTTTCAGACGTTTTTTGGCCGCCATGGATGGGTGCTGGGATCGAACCCGGGCTCCTCTGCAAGAGCGGTTCGTCGCGCTTAACCGCTAGGGACCAGCCGCTCCAGCCCTGGGGCTTGTTTTAATTAAGGCTCCTTGACTTCTCCTTAAAAATATATTTTTGGGTGTAGATATACCAATTTTTGTTATCCAGTCATCAGCTGAGGGGCATATGGGTTGGTGTCCAGCTCTTTACTGATTGTAAAGAGCGTGAACAAACATAGCTGGGCATGTATCTTTGCAGTAGGGATGAGTCTTGTGGGTATATACCCAGGAGTGGTATGGCTGGTCAGGTGTAGGCTCATATTGAGTCTTTTAAGGGTCTCCACAACGGCTTTCCGCACAGTGGTTGTACAGTTTCACCACCACAGTGGATGAGTGTTCCCCTTTCCTCAACCCCTCCAGCATTTGGTGTCTTTTTTTTCTTGATTTGGCTATCTTTTTGGAGTGAGATGATGATACTTTATGTGGTTTTAATTTAACATTTCCTTAATTATTAATGATGTTGAAACACTTCTTAAGATGTTTCCAGCCATCTTTAACTTCCTTAGTAGTGAAGTCTCTTTCAGCTCTTTATTCATATTTTGAGAGGGTCATTTGTTTTCTTAATTCCTTTTTTTTTTAAGTAGCTCTTTATATTTGGATGTTAATGCTCTGTCAGATGTAACAGGGTGAAGGTTTCCCCCACTCTGTAAGGTTTTCTCTTCACTTCCTATTGTTTCTTTAGCTGTACAAAAGCTTTTGAGTTTGATGAGGTCCCACTTGTCAGCTGCTGTCCTTATTTCCTGTGCAGACTGCTGTTTGATTTAGAAAGTCTTTTCATGGGCTGGAGAGATGGCCTAGCAGTTAAGAGTGCCGACCGCTCTTGCAGAGGATCCGGGTTCGATCCCCAGCACCCACATGGAGGCGGAGAACCGTCTGAAACTCAATTCCAGGAGAACTCCAGCTCCCAGGGAATCCGACACCCACTTCTAAACCTCTGCGGCATTGCAGACACGGGGTGCACAGACTTGCATGCAGACAGTACATTCGTACACATACAGAAATAAATAAAAATTAATAAAAAAATGTTAAAAAAAGAAAGTCTTTTCCTACACCTATGTCTTGTAGGTTGCTTGCAACTATTTCTACTACCACACCTTTTTTAGGGTTTCAGGTTTTAGGTTACAGATCTCTGATCCACTTGGAGTTTATGTTTTGTACAGGGCAAGAGGTAGAGGTTTAATTTTGTTTACAAAAGTGATCCAGTTTTGCCAACAAATTTGCTGAGATGCTATCTTTCCTCCATTAAACTTTTTTGGCCCCTTGTCAAATATGAGGTGGCTGAAGTTATATGAGCTCAAGTTTGGATCTTCATTGATCTACTGATCAATGGTTCTGTTTTTTGCCAGTACAGGCTGTCTTTATGACTATAGCCCTGTAATATAGCTGAAGTCTGGTAATGTAATCCCCCAGTATTGCACTTTTCACCAGGGTTGCTTTAGCTATTCGGGTCTGTCTTTTTCCATATGAATTTAGGATTTTTTTTCTAAGTCTGTGAAAAACTCATGGAGATTTTGATTGGATTCCATTGAATCTTCTATTAATTGTTGGGTAATAGACATTTTTACTATATTAATTTTCTAAATCCATAGCATGGGAGGTCTTTCATCTCTTTGATATCATTTTCAATCTCCCTCTTCAGGTTTTAAAATTTTTTTGTTGTAGAGGTCTTTGGTGTCTTTGGTAGGTTTTATTCTTAGGTTTTTTGTTGTTTTCTTTTTTTTTTTTTTAATTTTTGTGATGGGAAGGTCTTTTATATTCCTTCTCCAGTTGTTTATTGTGGTGTAAAAGAAGGCTACTGATTTTTTCTAGGTTTATTTTTGTATCCTGCCACTTTACTGAACTTTTAATCTTTCTAAGAGTTTTCTGGTGGTTTTTAGCATCCTTAAATATCATCATATAATAAAAAGAGGGATAGCTTTCCTTCCTCTTTTACAATTAGTACTTCCCCTTTAATTTTGCTTTCTTGCCTATTGCCCTAGACAAGCATTTCAAGCACTATGATTCAAGCACTATTTCAAGAGGAGTAGCAATAGCAGACAGCCTTGCCATGCTCCGGCCTTTAGGGGAAATGCTTCCAAGTTTTCTCCATTAAGATGTGTTGGCTGTGGTTTTCTTGTAATGGCTTTGATTACATTGAGGAATGACCCTCCAATCCAATCCCCTAGGACTTTAAGCATGACGGGATGCTGGATTTTCGTCGAAAGCTTTTTTTTTTTTTTGTTTTGTTTTGTCTTTAGTCCATTTATGTGTTTTATGATATTTTGATTTATGTATGTTGAACACCACCTGCATCTCTGGTATGAATCCAACCTGGTCATGATGGATGATCTTCTTGATGTGGGTCTGTATCGATTTGCAAGTATTTTGTTTGAGAATTTTTGCATCTGTGTTCATTAATGATATGGGTCTAAGTTTTCTTGTTGTGTTCTTTGCCTGGTGTTTGGTATTAGAGTGAGGCTGACTTCATATAAGGAATTTTGGGATATTTCCCTTCGCGTATCCTCTGAAAAGTTTGAGTAGTAATGGTTGTAAGACCTCTTTAAATGTTTTATAAATGCTGATGAACCATCTGGGCCTGGGCCTTGTTTTAGTTGGGAGGCTTTATTACAGCTTCAATTTCCTCAAGTGTTAGGGTCTGTTTTAAGCTGTCAATCTCTTCGTGTTAAGCTTTGGTGAATCCCAGGTTTCAGATATTCATATCCATTTCTCTTAGGTTTTCAAATTTAGTAGAATATAGGTTTTTGAAGTATTCTCGTATGATTGTCTGGATCTTTTTCTTTATCTGTTGTGATGTTTCCCCTTCACCACGAAGCTATTGATTTGGATATGCTCTTTCTTTTGGTTAACTGGGCTAGAGGTCTATTTGTTTATCTTTTCAAAAAAGACCAGGTTTTAGATCATGATTTTTTTTGTATGTTTTCTTTGTTTCTATTTCATTGATTTCTGCTCTGATTTTGTTATTGCTTCCTGTCTGTTGTGTTTAGGGTTCATGTTTTTTTTGTTGTCTCTCAAGTGTTTTTAGCTGCAGTGTTAGATTGTCCATTTGTTCTCTTTCTTTTTTTAATGTGGGCAATTAAGGCTATAAATTTCCCTCTTAGGACTGACTTTAATGTATCCCAAGGTTTGTTGTGTGTGTATTGTCATTTTCATTCATTCAGGAATGCTTTTTTTTTTTTTTAATTTCATTCTTTATTTCTTCCCCTGACCCACTCATTGTTCAGGATTTTTGTTCTTTAGTTTCCATGTGTTTTCTTATAGTTAGTAGGGCTTACCCGTGTGTTAATATTGAGCTTTATTGCACTGTGGTTCGATAGAATGCAATGGAGTAATTTCAATCCTTTTTGTTTTTTTGAGATTTCTTTTGTGTCCCAGTATGTGGTTGATTTTGGAGAATGTTCCATGGGGCACTGAGTATAAAAGTATATTCTCTGGTGTTTGGTGGAATATTCTATATAGTTTGTGAGGTCCATTTGGTGTATTGTATGTATTTCAGTTCATGACTGTCTCTCTATTTTTTGTCCAGCTTGACCTATCCAGGGGCTCAGTGGGGTATTGAAGTCCCCTACATTAGTAGGTGCTGGGATTAATCTGTGTCTTGAGGTCCTGAAGGATTGTGTTTATAAAGTTCGGTTTCACCAGAGTTTGGTGGCATAAACATTTAAGATTGTGAAATCTTCCTGGTTAATTGTTCTTGATAAGGATATATGACCTCTTTGTCATTTCTGATTAATTTTACCTAGAGGTCTATTTTGTCTGATATTAGAATAGCCACCCCTGCTTGCTTTTTGTACCATTTACTTGGATATTTTTTTTCCATCCTTTTTTTTTATCCATTAAAAGAATGTCCGCCGGGCGTGGTGGCGCGATGCCTTAATCCCAGCACTCGGGAGGCAGAGGTAGGTGGATCTCTGTGGGTTCAAGGCCAGCCTGGTCTACAGAGTGAGCCTCCAGGACCACGCTGGGTACTAAAAGGGGAGACCCTGTCTCAAATACCAAAAAGGGTAAAACTAAAAAGAAAAAAAAATGTTCCAACTGACATGCCCCTCAACTAATGACTGGATAGCAAAATGTGGTACATCTATACAATGGAGTTCTATGCAGTGGTAAAGAAAGATGACATCATCACAAGCTTGCTGTAAATGGATGGAACACTTAGCAATCATGCTAAGTGAAGCAACACAGTCCCAGGGGAAGGAAAAAGGCGAATGGTTTCCCTCATTTGTGTGCTAACACACAATCCCCCGTTGGCAGGAAAACTGAGAACTTTATTATTATATTTCATAGTATCTGAAAGCAGCTGTGCTATTCTGATGTGAACTCTAAATGGGCTCTAGAATTGTCCCTACCACTTATATTCACACATTGTAATTACCATATAGGGATAGAGATATGTATCATATTCTAAAAAAAATAAGAATGTAAAGTTTACACATCTTTTTACCTGCATGCAACTTTACTGTTAAAATGTGAATCTTAAATATGTTTAGAATCAACCTATAGTTTAATTTAAGAATTTGTAATTATGAAGTATGTGTGGAGTGTATATATGCATATTTTGAAATGATGTAAAATTTAAAAAAAAGACTGGGAGAAAGATATAGGACAGTTATGGCAGAATGCATGAGCTGGGGTGGGGTGGGGAGAAGGGAAAGCAGAATGTGTCTAAACTGAACTGAAAAATGATGCCTGAAATATACAAAACATTCCATTAAAGTATTATATTTGAAATTTCAATTCGTAGTTTCAATATGAGAGACCTCCTTCCTCTTTTTCATAGAACAAAGAAAAACATGGTGGTAAAATGAAGTCATCCCTAACTGTAAATTAGAGCTGACTGTTATAGAAGCATTTTATATTATAAAACTGGTAAAACTGCTTTCTTTAATTGCTAATATACAAGGAACTGTAAAAAGGATTATTCTCTATTCAAGACAAATATAATACTAAAGTCTCTTAAGTGGTGCATATAAGCAAAATAATATTAATACAGGAGAGCATCTCAATAGCAGCAATGGATTATTCTGCCAAGGCGATGTTGGCCCAGGGGACCCAAGACCCCCCCAAAAAAAGGTAAGCTTATTGCCTGTAATTGGGATATCGCAAGAGGAGAGGTGGTAAGGCCGCCGCTGCTGTCAATGACCTGATGTAACATGGGAAGATTGTATCGAGATCGCACTTACAAAGTATACAGTTGGTCTCGAATACCAGAGAGTGTTACCAAAGGCACTGAACCAATAAAGCAAATGTTGGTCTCCTTGAGTCAAGCAAGACTCTTCCACCAACATCAGCTACCCTCATCTGCTTGGAGACTGTGCAGCAGTGGCAGCCATATGTCTGTATATCCCAAATTTATTTGCTTATTAGCTCTCTCCAGGAGGAATAACTCGTGGATGTTGCCAAAAGCTTACCCTCTAGTGATTAGGGATGTTATATGCCACAGTAAAGGCCTTGTCATCTTTCTCAGGAAAAAAAAGATCAAAGGGATAACAACATCCAACATCTGTGTCTATACCAAAGTAACCTACCATAGTAACTAGAAATGTTTAAATACCTATATATCTATCGCTTGTGTTCATTAGTAGGATGAAAGCTATCCTGGCAAATGGTCAGCCATAAGGAAACAGCCAGAACTGATACAGAGTCAAAATGACATCTCCAGACAAAGACTGTTGGCTTCTTGTCCACTTGTGCCCCGTCTCTACCTAAGGAACAATCTGTGAAGAGGGGGTGGTAGAAGTAAGGCTGTCGATTGGGGTGAACTGGTAAAACTAGACAATATAGTCTGGACACTATANAATGAAGTCATCCTCTAACTGTAAATTAGAGCTGACTGTTATAGAAGCAATCTCTTATAAAACTGGTAAAACTGCTTTCTTTAATTGACTAATATACATAGGAACTGTAAAAAGGATTATTCTCTATTCAGAACCAAATATAATACTAAAGTCTCTTTAAGTGGTGCATATAAGCAAAATATATTAATACAGGAGAGCACTCATAGCAGCAATGGATTATTCTGCCAAGGCGATGTTGCCCAGGGGACCCAAGACCCCCCCCCAAAAAAAGGTAAAGGCTTATTGCCTGTAAATTGGGATATCTGCAAGAAGAGAGGCGGTAAGGCCCGCCCTGCTGTCAATGACCTGATGTAAGCAAGGGAAGATTGTATCGAGATCGCACTTACAAGTATACAGTTGGTCTCTGGAATACCAGAGAGTGTTACCAAAGGCCACTGAACCAATAAAGCAAATGTTGGTCTCCTTGAGTCAAGCAAGACTCTTCCACCAACATCAGCTACGCCTCATCTGCTTGGAGATACTGTGCAGCAGTGGCAGCCATATGTCTGTATATCCCAAATTTATTTGCTTATTAGCTCTCTCCATGGAGGAATAACTCGTGGATGTTGCCACAAGCTTATACCCTCTAGTGATTAGGAGATGTTATATGCCACAGTAAGGCCTTGTCATCTTTCTCAGGGGGAAAAAAAAAGTAATCCAGGGATTAACACACCATCCAAACATCTGTGTCTATACCAAAGTAACCTACCATAGTAACTAGAAATGTTTAAATACCTATATATCTAATCGCTTGTGATTCATTAGTAGGATTGAAAGCTTATCCCTGGGCAAATGGTCAGCCTATGAAAGGAAACAGCCAGAACTGATCAGAGTCCAAAATGACATCTCCAGACAAAGACTGTTGTGCTTCTTGTCCACCTGTGCCCCGTCTCTAAGCCTAAGGAACAATCTGTGGAAGAGGGGGAGTGGTAGAATGTAGGGGCTGCGATTGGGGTGAACGGTAAAACTACGACAATATAGTCTGGACACTTATTTGATCAACTTGATTGAACATTCAAGCCCCTCCAGCTAGATGGTGGGAGCCTTGGGCTATGTGGGTTTGGGCACAATTGCTTGCAAACTGGTTTTATATGAAGGATGCTTGTTCTCAAAAAAAAAAAAAGGAGCTAGATACTGACAAGTCCTTAAAGCAAGTTTGCATGCCAGGCATGAAGAAGGCTAAGAGCTTGGAGGAAGATAGTCATTAAAATCCACTCTGTAAGATTTGCAGTTTAAAAAGGCATAATTAAAAAATAACATATATTCATATAGAGAGGTATTTCAGTAGAGATTTATACACAAATACAATATAAACCATATAAGTTATTTCTCTGAAGTCATAATCCAGTCATAAAGCTTTAAAGAGCAAAGTATATATTGGGTAAAATTTATTTAGCAGGTACTCAGCTCTGCCCAAGCTTTATCCACATAGTATAGGATATTTTAAGGCCTAGTGAAATGTTTAGATTAGTTAAATTTGCGTGTAGGTTTTGGTGAAAATGGTAATACATTTGAACTAACTGGGAATATAAAATGCCAGTTGTTTTATTTATAATTTGTATTGGGTTGGTCTCTATATTTTTCTGAATTATACAACATCACAGTGTAACACTTTCTTTTACTTGTAGGACAATTTAAAGGAACTAAGCTTAAATTTTACTTCCCAAATAAGTAGAAGTCATAGTCCAGTCATATAGCTTTAAAGAGCAAAGTGTTTATTGGGTAAAATTTATTTAGCAGGTACTCAACTCTGCCCAAGCTTTATCCACAAAGTATAGGATATTTTAAGGCTTAGTGAATTGTTTAGATTAGTTAAATTTAGGTGTAGGTTTTGGTGAAAATGGTAATACAATTGAACTAATTGGGAATATAAAATGTTAATTGTTTTATTTATAATTTGTATTGGGTTAAGGTACACAAATGGCCTCTATATTTTTCTGAATTATACAACATCACATTATAACACTTTTTTTTACTTGTAGGACAATTTAAAGGAACTAAGCTTAAATTTCCTTCCCAAATAAGTAGCATACAGTCAATGAGAAACAGTTTGGGTAAATTTAATGAAAGCTTATGCCTTGGCTCCTGTTTATGGGTATGTGTAATACAACTTAGGCATCTATAGGTCAAAACATAAAAACCTAAAAAAAAAAAAAAAGGGGGAGGTGGGAGGTGGGGTAGTATCCTTTCTGGGATACAAATGGAAAACTCTGTGTTCCAATCCTATTGATAAATTTTCAATTTTTGTGATCTTGAAACTAACAATGGGAGGAGAATTTTATGTTCCCACAGGTAAAAATCACCAATCTAAATGCCTGAAAACATACAACTTATGGCTATGCAGGATGGACTGGGAAATGCCAGCAGAGAGGTTGACCCATCTGAACATTAAAGAAAGAGGAACCTCAGACTGCCTGAGTCACAGACACTGAGCATCTCTCTGAATAATATTGGGGTTAACTGTTTATAATGGGCCCTAATGAAGTTTACCTTCCAGATACTGAGAAACCTTCCTACCTCTCCCCTTTATAGGAAAAAGAAAAACATGATGGTAATGAAACCACTCCCTAACTGTAAATTAGAGCCAATTGTTACAGTGGTAATTTCCTATAAAACAGGCATAACTACCCTTTTTTAATTGACTGATAGGCATAGGAACTGTGAAAGGATAATTCTCTATCTAGAGCCAAATTCAATAGTAAAGTGTTTATAAGTTGTGTAATTAAGCAAAATATATTACTACAGGAAAGCTCTGACATCAGCAATGAATTATTCTGCCTAGGAGATGTTGGCTAGGGGATTCAAACCCGCCCCCCCAAATTATAAAGGCCTTTTGCCTATAAGTGGGATATATGCAAGGAGAAAGGCAGTAAGTCCCTGTTGTCAAAGACCTGGTGTGAGCATGAAAAATGTTATGAGACGTCACTTGCTAGCGTACAACTGGCCTCTGAAATGCTAGAGAGCGTTACCAAAGGCCACTAAAGCAATACAGCAAAATATTGGTCTCCCTGAGACAAGCAAGACTCCTCCGTCAATATCAGCTACACCTCAACAGCCTGGAGATACTGTGCAACAGTGGCAGCCAAGTGTCTATATATATCCCAAATCTATTTGGCTATTAGCTCTCTCCTTGGAGGAATAACTCACAGCGGATGCCACAAGCTTATGTCCTCTAGTGGTTAGGAGATGTTATAAGCCACAATAAGAACTTGTCACCCTTTATAGAGAAACCACAGTTTGCGGATTAGCATACCATCCAAGCATCTGTGTCTATGCTCACAGCTTAGCTTGACATAATAATTGGTACTGCTTAAATGCCTGTACATCCAATAGCTTGTGCTTTGTTAGTATGACTAAAAAGGGTATCACTGGGAAAGCTGTCAACCCATGAAGGGAAACAACCTGAACAGACTGGAGTCCAAAATGACAACTCCAAAGAAATTAGACTGTTTTCTTCTCACCCACTTGTGCCCCTTTCCCAAAGCCCAGGGAACAAACTGCGGAAGAGGAGGCGTGGTAGATTGTAAGGGCTGTGGAGAGATAGGGGTGAATCATGAGACTACAGGAATATAGTCTGGACTCCTGATTGATCAACATGCCTGTGCATACAAGCTTCTCCAACTGGACTATGGGAACCTTGGGTTGTTCAAAATTTGGACATAGATACTTGCAAAATGCACCAATTACCTAATTGTATGGCAAACTGAGTAACATCAATGTTATCTGCAAACAACTGTGTTATTATATTGTAGAATCCCTTAAAAATAAACAAATAAAATAAAATTTTTTTTTCTTTAAAGAGGTAACTAGTAGAAGAATATATAATTCTTTTGGTAGAAAAGTAAAATATGGGGCTAGAAAGATGGCAGTGTCTCTCAGTGCTTGCTGCACAAGCATGAGGACCTGACTTCAAATCTCAGCACCCATGTAAAATGCCAGGCACGGCCTTGCACATGACTATAACTTCAGTACTGAGGTAGGCACAAAGAGAGGAATCATTGGGGCCTCCTGGCCTCCAGCCTAACTCCAGGTTCACCGAGAGATTTTGTCTCAGGGGAATAACATGGAGAATGATAGAATAGGATCTACCAGCATCTTCTGGCTTTGAGCCACAGTATCTGAGCAGACCTTCCCCTCTCAACCAGTGATAGGCATCCTATGGAGGGCACTTTCTGACTCTCTAGCTCACAGACTTTCAAGTGCTGCAACTGGCCATGCATTCCACTCCCTACTTCCTTCCCTGCCTCTACCCAGGAATTGGATAGTCTAGTACAGGCTACTTCCTTCCCTGCCTTCTACCCAGGAACTGGATAGTCTAGTTATAGGCTAATTCCTTCCCTGCCTTCTACCCAGAAACTGGATAGTCTAGTTACAGGCTACTTCCTTCCCTGCCTCTACCCAGGAATTGGATAGTCTAGTTACAGGCTAATTCCTTACCTGCTTTCTACCCAGGAACTGGATAGTGTAGTTACAGGCTATTTCCTTCCCTGCTTTCTACCCCGGAACTGGATAGTCTAGTTACAGGCTACTTCCTTCCCTGCCTTCTACCCAGGAACTGGATAGTCTAGTTACAGGCTATTTCCTTCCCTGCCTTCTATCCAGGAGCTGGATAGTCTAGTTACAGGCTACTGCTATGAAATCACCCTCATTTTCATGCTAGAGAGCTATAGAAGACCCCCACTTCTGCCAAATTGGGCCGATTCCTATCCAGAGCCCCTGCCATGCTGCCTGTCTCTGGAGCTGGGGCATGAACTCTTCTCAGAGCCCTGCCATACTGCTGTCTGTCTGTCACTGGCATTAATAACTCTTCCCACAAACTCCTTATCCCCAACAATCTCTGTCCCTCCTGAACCAGCATCCAAGACTTTTTGGGAGCATGCATCCATACATGTACTATACACAAACACAAAGTGAAATCTGAAATGTCTCTTCCTATCCCTGTCCCAAAGGTAATATACAACAAAGTTCAGGATGAATGTAAATGTAATCATATACACCTGGTGTTGTGGCACAGGCCTTTAATCCCAGCACTCAGGAAGAAGAGGCAGGTGGATCTCTGCGAGTTCAAGGCCAGCCTGGTCTACAGAGTGAGTTCTACGACAGCTGGGGCTATAAGGGAGACCAAAAAGGGGGGAAAAAAAAGAGAGACCTTCAAGCCTGAAAAGAACAGGTTGCAAAGTAACACAATCAAAAGAAGCACTCTAGTTTCATTACACATGTTTCTTTAGACAGAAACACTGTATGACCAGAGCCCCAAGATGACAACAGTGGTCACATCTAGGAGTTGGTAACAGATGGATTCTTATTTATCTTTTTTCCAGATGTGAAATTACATATATTTATATTGAGAATATATTTTATACATATGAAATCATACAATTGAACACAAACATACAAATACCAAATACTAAATTATTCTATTTTCATACAATTAGGTTAAAATGAATATTAATAATGAAATATATAAGAATATATCATATATAAAATAAGAAATGAGCCTAAGGAATATGTGGTGGTTTGAATGAGTGTCCCCCATAGACTGTAAATATTCAGACATTTGTCTCCAGTTGGTGGCACTGGTTTTGGAGGTCTTAGAAGGTGTGGCCATGCTAGAGGAAGTAGGTTATTGGGGGCAGGCTTAGTGAGTTTAACAAGCCTCGTGGTCTACAGTTGCTCTCTCTCTGCTTCCTGTGCTCTTTGCGAGATGTGACCCTCGGCTTGCTGCTCCAGCTCCAGCTGCCATGCCTCCCACGACAATGGACTCTAATTCCCTGGAACCGTCAATCTCTTCCTTTTATAAGTTCCTTGGTCATGGTGTTTTATCACAGCAACAGAAAAGTGACTAATACAGTTAATTGATATCAGAGAGTGGGCTGTTGGCTGTGAAGAACCTGACCATGTGGATGTTTGGAGAAATGTGGAAGACTTTGGAACTTTGGGCTAGAAAAGCTGTTGACTACTGTAAGCAGAGCTTAACAGGCCATTCTAATAGAAGCCTGGAAGAAAGCATGGCTGCAAAACATGTAGTTCCAGAGGAAAATAAAGACTTAGGCAGCAACCGGGATATTTTGATAAAGAGTCTGGCAGCAGTTTGCCCACAGCCCAGATGCTTGCCTGATGCTAAGTTGAAAAGAAATGGACTGATGTCTTTGGTGGAAGATATTTCAAGACAGCCTAATGTAGAAATGGTGGCGTGGCTTTTAATGGTGAATATTATACAGATCTACAGTGAAAAAGAGCAAATGGGGCAGAAGGAAATGCAGAATGTACAGTTTGGATCTGAAAAGTACACTAGGAAGATTAAAGGTGTGGCCAAGTCTTGTGAAGGAGAGGCTCCCTTTCATAAGGAGACTAAAGTGATTAAGGAGAGGCCTGGAGATTTACAAGTAAACAAAAGAATCAGTACCTTCAGGGCAAGACCACACCCAGCTAATCCTCCAGCTTTTGAAAGGAAAATACTGAAAGCGTTTTCTACTCCAACAAGTACAGGGCAGAGAAAAATTGCAAATTTGGTTAAAGTAGGAGAGATTCCATCCTGAACTTGCAGCCAGATTCGGCAATTTCATTCATGTGGTGCTGGCTTTAGAGGCATGAAGTTTGCAAGAGTGAAGGGGTCATCAGTTCTTCCTCCACAGTTTCAGAGAGCTGCCAAGGACAGGCAGAGTGCTGCAGGGGTGTCCCTGAATAAAGAAGGCCCTGGTAGGCCATTGCGTGAAGCTGTGAATGTGAAGCCTGGTTGGCAGTGGAGACCCCAAGAAGACATTCGAGATGCCAGACCTGTGAGATATTTGCCAAGGAGAGCTGCATACAGGGAGTTGTACCAGCCTAAGAAAGAGATGTATGTTGCAAGCAAAGCTGGAAGAGCTGAGCCATCTAAGCCCTTTGGAAGTCAAGTCCCAGAAGTCGCACATGGAGCTACTTGACTTGGTGTTTGCCCTGCAGGTTTTCAGGCTTGTTTTGGTCCAGTATTTCCTCACTATGCCTCTATTCCTCCCTTTTGGAATGGGAATGTATATTCATTTCCATTGTACGTTGGGAGTTTGTAATTTGTCTTTTGATTTTACAGGAGCTTACAGTTTAGGAGATTGGCCTGAGTCTCAGAAGAGACTTTGGACTGTAGACTTTTGAATGGCATTGAAACTGGTAAAGACTGTGGGGACTTTTAAGGTTGGACTAAATGCATTTTGCATTTTCTATGGTCAGGAGCCTATGGGGGCCAGGGAGTGGAATGTGGTGGTTTGAATGAGTGTCCCCCATAGGCTATAAGTATTCAGACATTTGTCTCCAGTTGGTGGCACTGTTTTTGGAGGTCTTAGAAGGTGTGGCTGTGCTAGAGGAAGTACGTTATTGGGGGCAGGCTCAGTGAGTTTAACAAGCCAAGTGGTCTACAGTTGCTCTCTGCTTCCTGTGCTCTTTGCGAGATGTGACCCTCGGCATGCTGCTCCAGCTCCAGCCGCCATGCCTCCCGCCACAATGGACTCTAATTCCCTGGAACCGTCAATCGTAAGCTCAAATAAACTCTTCCTTTTATAAGTTCCTTGGTCATGGTGTTTTATCACAGCAACAGAAAAGTGACTAATACAGAATGTAAGTGTTGAAGCTGCATTCTAAGCCTGTTTTTTTGCACTCAGACCTTAGCTGTATAAGGACGTATTTAATGTGAGCACCCAAAATATTCATGATTATTTATGGCCTTTGACTCCATCTTGCTTCCATGCAACTTTGGAGAATATGGAGACCTTGTGTTTCTACTAAACATGAAGAGCTGCCACTTTTTTCCTCATTTAGTGTACAGGTTTCCTAAAATGAATACACATTGCTCTTCTAATCAGGGATAAAGTGGTAGATGTGACTTTAAGGCCTAACAAGTCAAAAGGAAAGGAGGTGGAAGCTAATACCCCTGTAGTACAGGAGGCTGCTCCCTCACAGCAGGGCACTAACATTTACTAATTGCAGCACAGAGAAGCAGTGACAGGGGCTGCGACAGAGTACCAGTGAGCAGTGGTGAGCAGTCCACTCTGAAATCCCAAGACAACAGAGCTGTGCGCTCAAAGAATGGGCTCTGAATGGAGCAGAATGGCACTGCCAGGGCCTGGGGGAGAGAATGGGCAGCCAGTGTTTAACGAGGACTGAGTCTGTTTTCAGGAGCCTTGTGTGAGGGGCGGCATATGCACAGCATTGTATTATACTTAATACAGTGTATTATACAATTAATACATTGTATTAAGTATAATACAAAGGTTAAGGCAGAGCTGGAGAGATGGCTCGGAGGTTCGAAGTGCTCCCTGCTAAACCAGGAGAACTAGAGCTCTTTTTAGCCCCCTGGTGTGTGCAGATGTGCCTGCCTGCTTTGCTCACCTCTACTTAAAAATTAATTTTAAAGACACACCCTATTCACCCTGAATTACTGTGAAAAGTCTAGTTCAGAAGCGTTAAAGCCTCCAGAGCTCAGTATCAAGGAAGGTCTGGAAGGCTGCATCAGGGCAGTCCTTTTCACTCAAGAAACTGCTGGCCTACACTGGGCTCTGCCCCCCTTCAGCTAAGGAATGCGCGCCACACCAGAAAGTGTCTTCTGGTCCATTGTCAGAGATATCCTGATTTCAGATCAGTATATTCTGAAGATGGCGCAGGTGCCAAACCTTGCTCGCCTACCTTGCTTCTTCTGTCCGTCAAGTCAGCATTTATGACATAACCGCCTTGGCAAGTGTGCTGTTTAGCTTTAGTGTCAACCTGACACAGCTGGGTTGAGGGGGCTTCATTTGGGGAATTGCCTCCATTGGATTGAGCTGTGACCAAGTCTGTGGGGGTATTTTCTTGATTGCTAAGTGATGTGGGAGGGTCCAGCCCACTGTGGGTGGCGCCACCCCTGGGCAGGTTGCTGTGTATCATCTAAGCAAGCAGGCTGAGCATGGGCCTAGGGAGCAAGCCAGTAAGTGTCCACAGCCTGTGTGCTTCAGCTCCTGCCTCCAGGTTCCTGGCCTGAGGTGTAAGCTGAATAAACCCTTTCCTCCCCAAGGTGGTCCTGGTCAGAGTGTTTTGTCACAGCAATTGAGAAGCAAACTAGAAAAGCAAAGTTCCAATTTTCTCGAGCTATGTATCTATTAAGACTAGATTCAGAAAGAGGGCTGTTGTCACACTGCCATACACTAACATGGTCATCTCAATCTAAACACAGCATCACACCCCTCCTGACAAGTCACTCTGAGCTGGGGGTACATGTGGACCCAAGGTCTGGGCTTCTGTTATGTAGTGGCCTATCTACATCACCTCGAGGGATAATAAGGTTTTTTTATTTTTATTTATTTTTTTAAATTATTTATTTTTTTATGTGTATGAATGTACTGTCTGTATGTAGGTCGGTGCATCCGTGCTGTGCAATGCCGTGGAGGTCAGAAGAGGGTGTCGGATTTCCCTAGATCTGGAGTTAAAGATGGTTCTTAGCCACCATGTGGGTGCTGGGGATCGAACCCGGGTCCTCTGCAAGAGCAGTTGGCACTCCTCACCACTAGGCCATCTCTCCAGCCCCGGATGAGTTTTTTTTTTAAGTGTTTCTGTTGGAGGCTTGGTCTGTGGCACAGGGATCCAATGCCCAGAGGTGACAGATTCAAAGCCTGCTAGCAACATGGGTGGGCTATGCAGCCTGGCTGGAAGAAGCAGGTAGTGGGCTGTAGGGAAATCCAGTTTGAGTTAGGTATGAATAGGCTAGCTTTTCAGCCAGCATCCCCATGGGGGCACAGGTGGGGGTCATGCAACTCCCCTGCCCCTGCCCCATGAGACAGCAGCTCATGACCTGGCACATGATGCTAGGCGAGCAGTAGTGGGTGATGTAAACAAGGAGGAGTAATGCAGGAGTAAGGCCCTGAGAGATGATGTCATTCTGCCTATAAAAGTGACCTGCAGTATACAATAAAGTGGATTCTCCATTACCATCAGACAGATTCCTGGGGTTCATTACTTTGCGTGTACAGGCTGGAGTAGGCCTGAGTTTCGAGTGTCGTGTGCTAGTGAGCTATAAGAGGGGGTTCCATCAGACCACTAGCCTGGTGTGCTAGCATGGGGTTGGACAGAGGCCAAGCAGGTCACCAACCTGTGGAGTGAATTGCCGGCAGTATAGGCTGAAGACAGGCCATCAGCCATCAGCCTGAAACTCCTGTCTGGAGAGTTATCAACTCGCAGGCAGGTGGAACAGCACAGCCAGAGGAGGTGGCGTTCCACCCAGGCTAAGGACCTGAGAAAGGCAGTAGCCACTCAGGTCGGGCTGCGAAAGTAGCCATCTGGCACCTGCACCGAGGTGCCAGCTCCCAGTTAGCAAAGTCACCCTACCCAGCACAAGAGCGTTACATCAGACTGTAGGAGCATGCACTACGGTTGTGCTGACCTTTGAAGGGTATCGGCTCTTGCTGTCCTTTGTGCCACTCCCTCCTACCACAAACACATTCTGCCTCATCTCATGGGTCCCGGCAGCCTTTGAAAAACCTCTGAAACTAAAAGCCAAACAAATCTCCTCTACTTAACCTGTTCAAACCAAGCATTTCATCACAGAAGCAGGAAAGTAACTATTTCAGAGCCCATGGCAACACAGAAGCATTTTATCACAAAATATTATATGGGCAAAAGTATGCTTTAGGGAAAACAAAAAGTCAAGTTTTCTGAATATCCCCCCCCCCAAGCATGGGCAGTAACGGTAGAAGGGTAAGAGTGCAGGCAAGGGAGCCCAGGGATGGCCTCTCCTGACAGTTCCCAGATACCACGAGGCCACCATGAAAGGAACAAATCCGAGCCAACCGGGCGTGGTGGCACACGCCTTTAATCCTAGCACTAGGGAGGCAGAGGCAGGCGGATCTTTGTGAGTTCAAGGCCAGCCTGTTCTACAGAGTGAGTTCCAGGACAGCTGGGGCTACAGGGAGACCCTGTCTCGAAAAGACCAAAAAAAAAAAAAAAAAGAAAGGAACAAATCCTCCCTGAGTTATGGTTTTCCAAAGTTTTGCTTGTAATAGCAATGAAGGAAGTACAACTGACTTGTCAAGTTATATATTGTGATAATTTATTTTAATAAATTTTGATTTATTGTAATAATTTAGTTTTGATAACACACTCTGATTTTTATCGTGTAGCTAGGAAGGGGGTCAAAGAACTGAATGACAATACTAGATATTAAAAAATCCCAGAGACTCCTACTCCCATCTGTCTACTAATGTGTGAAGTGTTTCACAAACTCACATCTATTAAAATAACATAACTGTTCCTGAAAATTCTGTCTCATTCTTGCAGTCATTAATGGCCATCTAAGATGTGGGAATCTAACAGGAACAAGGTTGTTTCACAGATATACAAGTAATATTTTACATTTTATGCTAATTTATGCCTGTAATTTGGTCACTGATATACTAATATTTAGAAAAATAATGTCACAAACTTTTAGCATTGAAGTCTTTTGGATATACAACTTTATGAATATTGTGATAGTGAAATGTAGGATAATCAATACAATACCCTCAGACATAAAAACAAGTTCAATGTAATGTAACTTCTGAAGGAAATAAAGAATAGAAGTACAAGGTAAAAAGGAAAAAGGCTAGGGACCACGGCCAGCCTGGTCTACATAGTGAGCTCTAGGCAAGCTGGGGCTCCTGGGCACACCTGTCTCAAAAAGAGCCCCCCAAGAAAGGAAAATGGAACTATATATTTTATTTATTTATTTATTTATTTATTTATTTATTTATTTTTTTTTTTTTTGGTCTTTTTGAGACAGGGTCTCCCTGTAGCTCTGGCTGTCCTGGAACTCACTCTGTAGACCAGGCTGGCCTTGAACTCAGAGATCCGCCTTCCTCTGCCTCCCAAGTGCTAGGATTAAAGGCGTGCGCCACCATGCCCGGCCTGGAACTATCTATTTTAAAAAACAGCTTCCTCCTATCCTCGATCAACAAATGCTGACAGCCAGCAAATCTGTGGTATGTGGATTCCACTGGAATTTTCCAGAGTATTAGAGAATTTTCATTTTTAGAAGTCAGGATTTGCTGGGCATGGTGGCGCATGCCTTTAATCCTAGCACTTGGGAGGCAGAGGTAGGTGGAGCTTTTTGAGTTCAAGGCCAGCCTGGTCTACAGAGTGAGCTCAAGGCCAGCTGGGACTACAGAGAGACCCTGTCTCAAAAAGACAAAAAAAAAAAAAAAAAAAAAAGTCAGCATTCATCACATATGAGACCTCCCATTACTGAAAGATATAGGAATATGCACAGGGTTGGCATGGCCTATCCCTGAGCATGGGGGTTCTGACTTGCCTGGGCCCTGGTTTGCATAGGCTGTAAGCAGGAACTCCCACAGCTGAACCCACAGATGGGCCTGCTGACAAAGCCTCTGAAACCAGAGAGAACAGAAGGGGTTGCAGGCTTAAGGAGCGTGTTGGCAAAGGACAGTGGAGCAAAGGCTCGGTGGAGCCAGAGCTGTGTCAGTGCTGGAAAGCCGAGCACTTGATAATGAAAGCTTTAATCACAGAGAGATTTAGATCCGATTCTAGTTACGTAAAGTATTTATTTCATGGAGTATAATCCAACGTTTGGTAACATAACCCTGTCCAAAACAGAATGCGAGAGGAAAGGAAGGGTGGTGTAGGTATGAAAAACGTGAGATTCTGTATGCCTTTTGGAAACACAGCAGACTACAATGCACTGAAGAATGGGAAGGGGAAGTAGTGACCCATGCTGGGGAGGGGAGGTGGGGAGCCCTGCTGGGGAGGGGAGATGGGGAGCCTTGCTGGGGAGGGGAGCCAGTGAGCAGTATTGGAGAGGGACCCCAGTCACTAAGGTAGAAGGTTGAGTGCCTAAAGAAATGGGGAGTTTCTTTTCTGATTACAAAATTAGAGCCCAGCTGTCTTAGCAGATAAGCATTGCCTTTAAAAAGTAGCTTTTCCGGGGCTGGAGAGATAGCCTAGCGGTTAAGAGTGCCCTTGCAGAGGACCTGGGTTCGATCCCCAGCACCCACATGGTGGCTAAGAACCGTCTGAAACTCCAATTCCAGGAGAACTCCAGTTCCAGGGGAATCCGACACCCTCTTCTGAACTCCGCGGCAGACACGGGGTACACAAACCTACGTGCAGACACTACATGCAAAAATAAATAAATTAAAAAAAAAAAGGTAGCTTTTCCAATGACGTGCCATCAACTGGGAGAGAACCCCACCTCGGTGCCGAACAGTGAGGCTGAGGGCTGCTTGCACATTGTCACTGGGACCTGCTCTACTCCTCAAGCCAACAGGGTCAGTGTGATGAGCAGAGACAGAACTCAGTCACATTTTCTCTGCTACTTTAGCCAGGCATGGTGACAAACACCTGTAATCCCAGCACTTGAGAGGCTGAGGCAGGAGCACGGAGAGTCCAAAGCCAGGCTGGGCTACATTCTGAGAGCCCATCTCAAGTAAATAACCAACCAACCAACCAACCAACCAAACATCTTATTATCAAATTAAGATGTGGCACCTACAAAACTAAGGGGAGAAATTTAATAGCTAAAGGTGTGTGCACAGCCTCTGAAACCCTCGCTGATATGAACTGTGAAAGAATTAGAAACATGAAATGAGGGATTTAAAAAATTCCTTAAGGAAATCAAAGTCTACAGGCCCTACTATACTGTAGTAAAACATGTATACTCCTTTGCCAAGATACCATACTTTGAATCTCTCTTGTCCAGCACTTAGTTTTTTATTATTTCTGCTGCCTAAGAGAGGAGATACTTTTACAGACAGTGCCCAAAGAACAGTACTTCTAAATGCTGGGTGAATTCCATTCAACTCACATTAATAAATCTTTGAGAAAAATGGTCTCATCAGGATCAGTGGAGGCAACTATTTCATAATCATCATAGTCATCATATTATTTCCTGTATAGCTCTCTCTGTGCTTTTAATTAGTATGATCTACAGAGGTTTCATAAAACATTCCACGGAACTCTTTCAACCCACACGGCTGGTTTTGTTTATTTTGTGATTTGGCATAAGTATTTATTTGTACAAGTAGCTCTGTACCGAAAAATAAAAGCCTGACATGTTCTGGAGAAATAAAGTGTCTTTCAAACAGTGGCAAGCACAATCCAACATAACATTATTTCCTAACTTTTAAAAGCACAGGTAGTCCCAATTTAGGCAGAAGCTTCCTAAAGGCATAAATATTGTTGGTCACCTCCACAAACAAATTCACAGTATAATAACACCACCTGACACCTGGTGATACAGGAGATGGCAGGGAACAGACTCAGACAAGACACACACAGAAAGCTGCATTTTCCATAATGCCAAGAAAGACCAAGCCATACCTGACAAGTTCATACAAATTTGTTTGCCCACACAGTCTTAAAGCAGATACAGTGTCCATTGTACAAGGACTTAGCATAGTGTTATTCAAACCATGGGTTTTGGTTCAGCAAATTATGAAATCAATTTAATAGTTGAATCTGTATTGCTTTAACATATAAAAAAAAATCACTGATATTATGATACGCATTCTCCTGTGAAACTTGTTTTAATTTTAGGCAAACATATGCACATATGACTAAATATCAGAACACAAAGATAAATACCTTTATTAAGGGTCTGAAAAGACTGACTCTGCATAAAACAATTTTTGTCTTGAATTTTCAGTTCTATGGAGACTTTTTTTTTTTTTTTTGTCTTTTTGAGACAAGGTCTCCCTGTAGCCCCAGCTGTCCTGGAACTTACTCTGTAGACCAGGCTGGCCTTCAACTCACAAAGATCTGCCTGCCTCTGCCTCCCGAGTGCTAGGATTAAAGGCGTGTGCCACCATGCCCGGCTCTATGGAGACTATTAAACTCAGTAATAAGTGACTTATAATTAGACCTAGGTCTAATGCGACGGTCCCTAGTAACTAAGGTAGAGGGTTGTGTGCCTAAAGAAATGGGGAGTTTCCTGATTACAAAATTAGACCCTGGCTGTCCCTAGCAGATAAACATCTCCTTCAAAAAGGAGTTTTTCCCAGGAGTGGTATGACTGGGTCAGGTGGTAGGCTCATTCTGAGTATTTTATGAGTTCTCCACACCATTTTCCATTGGGGTTGCATGAATTTGCATTCCCACCAGCAGTGGATTAGTGTTCCCCTTTCCCTACAACCACTCCAGCATTTGGTATCCTTTGTTTTCTTGATCATAGCCAGTCTTACTGGAGTAAGATGAAATCTTAAAATGGTTTTAATTTGCATTTCTTTAAATATTAGCGACAATAAACACTTTTTAAGATGTTTCTCAGCCATCTTTACTTCCTCATTTGTGAAGCCTCTGTTCAGCTCTTTATTCCATCTTCTGAGTGGGTCATTTGTTTTCTTGCTCCTTTGTTTTTTGAGTAGTTTATATACTCTGGATGTTAATGTTCTGTCAGATGTATTACTGGTGAAGGTTTCCTCCCACTCTGTGGGTTTTCTCTGCACTTCTTTGCTTCTTTGATTGATTCTTTTGCTGTTACAGAAGCTTTTGAGTTTAATAAGGTCCCACTTGTCAATTGTTGACCCTATTTCCTGCACAGTTGCTGTCTGATTTAGAAAGTCTTTTCCTATGCCTATGTGTTGTAGGTTACTGCCAATGTTTTCTTCTATCATTTTCAGGTTTGGGTTTCACACTAAGGTCTTTGATCGATTGGGAGTTGACTTTTTGAGCCTACCCCCTGACCCGGTCATACCACTCCTGAGTAAGTACCCACAAAACTTATCCTATCTCAGAGATACATGCACATTTATGTTTATTGCAGCTCTCTTCACAACAGTGAAGAGCTGGAAGCAACCCGAACGTCAATCAATGAGTGGATAAAGAAAATGTGGTACATCTACACAATGGAATTCTATGCAGTGGTAAAGAAAGACGACATCATGAACTTTGCAGGTAAATAGATGGAACTAGAAGCCATTATGCTAAAGGAAGTAACACAGTCCCAGAAAAACAAACAACACATGGTGTCCCTTATTTGTGGATGCTAGCACCAAATACCTGGAGATAAGGCAGAATGAATAATTCTTTTTTTTCTTTCTTTTTTATTTTGTAGTAAATATAATACCTGATGTTACTCATCAATTTGCTATATAATGTAGGAATTTAAAGTAATGTTTTTTTCTTTATGTGCATACAACTCTACTGTTAAAACAGGAATCCCTAAACACGTTTTAGAATTAACCTACAGTTTATTTTCAGACATCATAGCTTTGGTATATGTGTGGTGTGTATATATACATACTTTGGAGTGATACAAATTGGAAGGAACAACAACAACAAAAAGACTGGGTCAAAGAACTGACTAAAACAGTAAACTTCTGCCCCAGTCAACTTTTGTATCAAAAAAATTAAAACAGACCGAGAAAAAGATGCAAGACATGTATGATAGAACGCATGAGCTCTGGTGGGGTGGGGGGCAAGGAAGGGGAATGGGTCTGGATTTGATTAAGAAATGTTGTGTGAAATGCAGAAAATGTCAATAAAAAATAAAATGAAAACATAATACAGTAGCTTTTCCAATGACGTGCCATCAACTGGGAGAGAACCCCACCTCGGTGCCGACCAGTGAGGCTGAGGGCTGCTTGCACATTGTCACTGGGACCTGCTCTACCCCTCAAGCCAACAGGGTCAGTGTGATGAGCAGAGACAGAACTCAGTCACATTTTCTCTACTTTTTAAAACTTCTTAGCCAGGCATGGTGACAAACACCTGTAATCCCAGCACTTGAGAGGCTGAGGCAGGAATACAGAGAGTCCAAAGCCAGGCTGGGGTATATTATCATTATCATCTTATTTAGATATATATTTGCCATTACATTTGCTTTGTCTTGAATCTTAGTGTGACTGAAGTAGATGCAGAGTCTACTTTAACTTTCATATGCAGTAACTGCTGATAAGAACTACTCAGCACTATGGCAAACCAGCAGATATCTAGTTTTACATAAATTATTTATCTTTCCATATATCTCTAAACTGCAAGCTACTGGGGCTGCAGCAATGGCCCAGCAGTTAAGAGCACTGGCTGCAGGAGACTCTGGTTTGGGTCCCCAGACCCACATGGCATCTAATAACCATCAGTAACTCTAGTTCCAGGACAATCTGATGCCCTCTTCTGACCTCCAAGAGCAATGCGTGTACACACATGCAGGCAGTACACTGTACCTCCAAGAGCAATGCGTGTACACACATGCAGGCAGTACACTGTACCTCCAAGAGCAATGCGTGTACACACATGCAGGCAGTACACTGTACCTCCAAGAGCAATTCATGTACAAACATGCAGGCAGTACACTGTACACATAAAAATAAAAAAATAAATTACAAGCTATTGCTCTGATTTTACACAGAAAGCAACACTCCTCAGGGAGATGTGGTAGCACCTGGCCCAGGCCTCACTGTCAGGTGTGGTAGCACCTGGCCCAGGCCTCACTATCAGGTGTGGTAGCACCTGGCCCAGGCCTCAGTATCAGGTGTGGTAGCAACCTGGCCCAGGCCTCACTATCAGGTGTGGTAGCACCTGGCCCAGGCCTCACTGTCAGGTGTGGTAGCACCTGGCCCAGGTCTCATTGTCAGGTGTGTGGTAGGGCTAAGATGAAATCCCTTGATACCAGTCTATAACATTTAGTTGATTTTCTCAGAAACTTTTTACTTAAACTGAACATTTCTGAGATGAACTCCTTGGAAATGGCACTTAGCAAGTCTCAGCTGACATTACCTAACTAAGAGAAGAGCACTGGGAAAAGACAGAGGTCCGCGGATCAGCAACTGAAAAGATGTCCAGATCAGAAGGGCATGTTGAGAGCATGACTCGACTGCAGTCCGTGAAAAGCTCTGGGAGCATTCCACAGGGGCCCACTAACCAGCATTTCCAAGGTCAGGCGTGGGCGGGTTTTTGGTACCTTGGACTGATTATCATCATCGTGCTTGGTGGTCAGAGATCATGTAGAAAGAATCAAGAGAAGCTGACTGAGAATTCTAGCCTGGCACGAGGTGGTGGTGCTGAGCAGCACCTGCAGGAGAGTCCAGGAGGATGTAACAGGGAACGCTGCCATCGTCCTTTCTCCCTCAGATCAGATCCGCCTGCCTGGCAATGCAGCACAGACGTGCCCATGCATTTACCATACCACACTTATAAAACCAGAGTGCAACAGCGAGCTCTGTGAACAGCGGCAGAGGCGAACTCCCAGTCTGCACAGTGGGATCTGCTGTTGGAGAGAATCTCTGAGGCTACGGGGAGCTCTGTGAACAGATGCAGAGGCGAACTCCCAGTCTGCGCAGTGGGATCTGCTGTCAGAGAGAGTCTCCAAGGCTACGGGGAGCTCTGTGAACAGACGCAGAGGCGAACTCCCAGTCTGCACAGTGGGATCTGCTGTTGGAGAGGGTCTCTAAGGCTACGGATATCTCAAATGTGATGTGCAACAGGAGAAAAGTGTTTCCTTATTTTCCTACAATGAAAGTCACATTAAAGCCATATTAAATGGCATGAAGAATGATCTAAATTCTTCTAGGAAAACCTATTTTAAGACTCACTGTCTGAGCATAGTGGTGCACATCTTTAATCCCAGCAGTTGGGAAGCAAAGGCAGGTGGATCTCTATGAGACTGGGTCAGCCTGCTCTATCTATATACATGAGTTCCAGGCCAGCTGGAGCTACATAGAGACCCCATCTCAAGATCAAAAACAAAACAAAACAAAAGCAAGACTCTCCAAGATCTGATTCTTGTGGGTATTTTGACAACTGCTACTCCTAGCTTCCATGTGAACTTTTAAGGATCCCCTCCCAAGGATATGCAATTAAACATTTAGCTCCTTGGCATCAGGAGATGGACAGCCGACTCACCATTCCAATACACTTTCTGAGGATGCTCCAGATACTGAAGTCATTTCTAGAAAACATGGGAGAAGGCAAACTTGTTCTGAAAAGAGAAAAGAAAAAGTTCCTTTTAATTCTCTTGAGACTGAAAAGGAAAACATTCTGTCATTGGCATGTAAGGGTGGGCACACGTGTACAGAGACACTGTAAAGAGGTGCAGTGTAGAAGCAGGGCAGAGTTGTACCTGTCCACTGCTGTTCTGACTCTGAGAAGTCTCAGGGCAAACACATAGACTGCCTTCAGCACTCTGATGATCACAATTCCCCTTTATCCTTCTTGGTTCCCAGGGTCCAGCTGGCCCGACACCCCTTCTAGAGAACCCTTTTGTGTTCTTTCACATGCTGGCGCATCTGACTCTGTTGTCTGATTCAAGACCCATCAGCCATCCTGTGACCTAATAAGCTACCACGCTCCAGATAAGTGCTGGAAACAAACCATCATGAAGCCTACAGCTTTTTAGAAAATTAAATGGGAAAATTCAAACAAATTACTGTGGTTTGTGCTCTCCTGCACTTACAGAAGCAACCGATGTGGCTTGCCCTCTCCCGCACCTGGGGATGCAAGGTGTGCCTGCTGGACTAAAGGAAAAGGAACAAGAATAGCCATCCGCAGCTATCTGCCAACCTTGTGGACTAGCGGCTGATAACCCCCAGCTATCTGCCAACCTTGTGGACTAGCGGCTGATAACCTGCGGCTATCTGCCAACCTTGTGGACTAGCGGCTGATAACCCGCGGCTATCTGCCAACCTGTGGACTAGCGGCTGATAACCCGCGGCTATCTGCCAACCTGTGGACTAGCGGCCGATAACCCACGGCTATCTGCCAACCTTGTGGACTAGCGGCCGATAACCCGCGGCTATCTGCCAACCTTGTGGACTAGCGGCCGATAACCCGCGGCTATCTGCCAACCTTGTGGACTAGCGGCCGATAACCCGCGGCTATCTGCCAACCGTGTGGACTAGCGGCCGATAACCCGCGGCTATCTGCCAACCGTGTGGACTAGCGGCCGATAACCCGCGGCTATCTGCCAACCGTGTGGACTAGCGGCCGATAACCCGCGGCTATCTGCCAACCGTGTGGACTAGCGGCCGATAACCCGCGGCTATCTGCCAACCGTGTGGACTAGCGGCCGATAACCCGCGGCTATCTGCCAACCGTGTGGACTAGCGGCCGATAACCCGCGGCTATCTGCCAACCGTGTGGACTAGCGGCCGATAACCCGCGGCTATCTGCCAACCGTGTGGACTAGCGGCCGATAACCCGCGGCTATCTGCCAACCGTGTGGACTAGCGGCCGATAACCCGCGGCTATCTGCCAACCGTGTGGACTAGCGGCCGATAACCCGCGGCTATCTGCCAACCGTGTGGACTAGCGGCCGATAACCCGCGGCTATCTGCCAACCGTGTGGACTAGCGGCCGATAACCCGCGGCTATCTGCCAACCGTGTGGACTAGCGGCCGATAACCCGCGGCTATCTGCCAACCGTGTGGACTAGCGGCCGATAACCCGCGGCTATCTGCCAACCGTGTGGACTAGCGGCCGATAACCCGCGGCTATCTGCCAACCGTGTGGACTAGCGGCCGATAACCCGCGGCTATCTGCCAACCGTGTGGACTAGCGGCCGATAACCCGCGGCTATCTGCCAACCGTGTGGACTAGCGGCCGATAACCCGCGGCTATCTGCCAACCTTGTGGACTAGCGGCCGATAACCCGCGGCTATCTGCCAACCTTGTGGACTAGCGGCCGATAACCCGCGGCTATCTGCCAACCTTGTGGACTAGCGGCCGATAACCCGCAGCTATCTGCCAACCTTGTGGACTAGCGGCCGATAACCCGCAGCTATCTGCCAACCGTGTGGACTAGCGGCTGATAACCCGCAGCTATCTGCCAACCTTGTGGACTAGCGGCTGATAACCTGCATCTATCTGCCAACCTTGTGGACTAGTGGCTGATAACGTTTCTCTAGCCCATGCGTTACCCCCTAACACCCACACCAGGCAGTGCCCTACTGATTCTGCTGCCAGACCTCTCTGACTGACACTTGTTTAGCACTCCTCAGTCTGATTCTGCCGCACAAACTCACCATTCACACCAGTCACTGTGTTGTTGGCCTGATGCTGGATTTCACAGGCTGGCACCAGATTGGTTCTCCCCAGCCAAATTTCCACTAGCATTCAACAATCAACACAAGCCTGATGGGCTTAACTTATACACATGTGGAAATAATGGATCCAGAAATCTCGTCAGATGGTAATGGAGATTCGATATATTGCATGCTGTGAGTCACTTTTATAAGCAAAATGATGTCATCTCTCAGAGCCAATCACAGACCCCAGTCTCACACTCCTGTATGCTGCTGCCCCACCTAGCATCATGTTCCTGAGCCACAAGTTGCTCCCTCATGGGGTAGGGTCAGAGGAACCCCATGACTTCCATGTTGTGCCCTGAGGGATGCCATCTGAAAACTAGACCCTAATTCAAACTGGATCTTTCTACAAATTACCAAAGCCAAGGTAAAACTAGGGCCCCACATTGTATATTCAAACTTCCTCAGAATACTGACAAGGACACAAAGGGGGCAGCTCCATTTACATTGGAAGGATATTTTTGGGAGGAGAGGGTGGTTTGAAGGGTATCTCTACAGGCCCAACTTGTCAGAACTCACTTTGGAGACCAGGTTGGCCTCAGTCTCACAGAGATCTGCCTGCCTCTGCCTCCTGAGTGCTGGGATTAAAGGCATCTGCTACCATTACCGTATATTAGAAGACTCTTTAAAGATTAAACTTCAAGAAAAGGAGCCTTTTCAAAGCCTCTGCAGGGCTCTGGAAAGAAGAGAGGGCAGGGGCTGTTGATGGCAGAGTCGGTGGCTTGGAGTCCAGGTGTTCTGATGGCAGACCTTGTAGTTAGGGGCCAAGTCCATTTCCAGTTAGTACAGTAGCCCCGCTGGAGGGGAGGGCAAGGAGTACCCAGTCTCATTTTTAAAACACAGCAGCCATCACAACTCATTCTTTCCAGAGGCAGTTACAGTTACAAGGGATGCCACTTTATTCTACTGAAATAAATTCATGTAAAATTGCTCGTGCATGCCTATAATCCTAGCACCAGGCAGGCAGATGCAGGATGATTATGGATGGGATTCCATCTCAAAGAAAAACAACAACAACAACAATAACAAAAAATTAAAACCCTACCAAACAACCAACAAAAACCAAACTGTTCAAAATACAATTATCTTCTTAATAACTCCTACATTAAACTTAACTGACTTGAATCATAGAAGGTAATGAAATTTTCAGTTTTAAAGTAACTATTATTTAAAAGCCTCCACAGTGACATGGCTCCTTGCCAGCAACACACACCAATCATCTGGCAGATCTGTCAACTAGCCAATTTGCTGAAGTAGTTGTCACAGATGGTATTTAAACCACATTCCTCACTCTGCACTACCAATCTCTGTGACACAAATAACACAGCCCAGGGACACAGACCCACTGACATTGCCTGCCATGGGCATGTATAATAGGGTCAGCCATATACATAGCTCAATTTTTCCTGTTTATTAGACAATCTGAAGTGTAAGACGCCTTGGAAATTGTGATCCTGAAATATGCTTCATACAGGCTGAATGAGAGCTGGAAGTTTCCTCAGCCAATGTTGTATTAATACACTGAATATATAGCTATGTCCTACTCTTCTGACTAAAGAGCAGAGGCAAGAAAATCAACAAATATCTTGGAGGCATGTATTTGTGACAGACTCTTGCTATATAGTCCAGGCTGGCTTCAAACTCTATACTACTGTCTGGACTCAAATTCTTAATCTTCCTGCTTTTGCTTCTCAAGTGTTGGGATTACAAATGTGTAACATCACACTGATTCTTGGGGACATTTATTGAAGACAGAAGATAAGGGACTTCAGGTTTGGTAATTATTAACAGTTTAGCAATTGTCAAAGGCTTGCCACCAAGAGTCCTACTGGAAATATCCTCCATTATTCCTGTGCACAGACTTCTGTGCTATTTTATAAAAATGCAAGAGTTACTCATTTATGAGGAAGCCAAATTGTCTGCAACATTTTCTATTCCAAATATAAGCAGAAGGTGAAGGAATTTTGAATAGTAAACAGTTGTCATAAACACCACTATTTTCTTGTAGGACACTTGCAGAGCTAGGCATAAACCTCACTAAGCCCGCACTGCAATGAACTGTTAAGAAACTGCAGAGAAACAATGGCCTACAGGAATGCATGCTAAGCAGAAGTCATGGTTTAGCAACGTCCTTAGAGCTGCTGACCATGATCTAAGGCTGACGAGGCTGACAGCACAGGTGCAATGGCACACTGCACTTAAAGGCCTGCAGCCCAAGGGCCACTCAGATTGGACCCAGATCTGGGGCCATTTTCAAAAGAACCCTTAACGTCACCAGGTGGGACTTATCAGAGATAGGGAAAGTGTCTGGAAAACCTTTCTTATAATCAAGGGTGAATAAAATGTGCACCCTGGAAGAAAAAGAAAATTGGAGCCTGGAGGACAGGCAGCACAGCAGGGCAGGGGTCCTGAGATACTTCAGAAAGGCCCCTGGGTGACAGGGACATTAACACCCTCACCGCTCCCACCCCCCATGCACCTGTCTCTTTCACCCTGACAGCACTGACACCAATAGAGTCTCCTATTTATCTGTAACTCTGTGATCCAATCAGGAAGCAAATTCCTAGAAAGTTGGGTTTATCTACTGCTACAATGGCTGTCTAGCATAGTCTCTATCACAGGGTAGAAGTGTTTGAATAAACTTTGAAATTTTACAGTGTTTCATGGGACTCATCTGATAGCGCTTTTTAAAAAATGTTATAAAGTACACATTTCATTTCTTAGCCACACTAGCCATAGTCCAAATGCTCAAAAGCCACGTGGACAGACTGGATGCCAGCGATCACTTCTGCAGGAAGGGCCGCATACTGCCAGGGGCAGGAGTCCAAAGTCAATGAGACAAAAAGCCCGTGTCCAGCCTGACTGGCGAGAAAATGCTAAATCCTTTACAGTGTCAAAGCAGCAGAGGGAGTAAAGGCCTGGGTAGATTCAACATTTAAAAAATAGCTTGCATTGAAGAGACATGCTTCTGTGCCCTAAATTTCTACCAGGAGAAAATCAGAAAGAGCAGAGGCAATGCAGGATGGCGGCGCACTCCAGCAGCATGGGACAGGACTGTGGTCAGCTCTCCGAAGACACAGATCAGCGATTCTCTTGTCTGGAGTTATCTGAGACTCATTATCCTGCAGCCTATGCTTCCTTTTCTTCTTCAGAGAACATCAGCCTGTACCAGGAACTGACAGTGCCGGTTCAGGTTCTGTATGGGACCATGCAGATAACATTAGGACGGCCAACACAATAGCACAGTAGCTGGAGTTTGAACAAGCCTCCTTGGTTTGCTTTACCTTTGCGATGGAAGTAGCTCCCCTTCTTAACCCACTATCATCTCTCTGCTACACACTTGCAGAGAGAGTCCAGATTGAAGTAGATGCATTTATGAAGTCTGACTCAAGAATGCTGGCTTCAAAACCTCCCTATGGGAAAAATTAGGGCAGAGTGTAGAGATCACCCCCACCTCTTGCCTCAGGCTTAAGATACATTTCAAAGGTGAAAACCCTAGGAAAGATTCTGCCAGAACTTGACAAATTCACCAGATCTGCTGAGATCCACCTCATCTGTCTAAGACACCCCACTGTATACCTCCAATTCCCACTCCACGGCTCAGTAGGTTAAAGACACAGTGCCACTGCACACAGACCCTTGGCAAATTAGATAAAGATAAAAGAGCAGGCAGGACTAAGCTTTGACTAGAACTGGGCACTAGGTGTGTAACTGTTCAAATGTACCCCTTAATTATCAGGAGGCACCTGTGAACCCGTCTGTGTCTGGAGTATAGGTATGGAAAGACTCACTGAAATGTCAGTTCCCTTGGGTGGGGCTCATTTTCATGGAGTGAATGAGCACATACCTGAGATGGGAACCCGAGTTCCGCAGCACCCTTGCTACTGCCTTATCACAGGGCCCAGGCATCTCTCCCAAGTCAAGGCCCCATCCCTGTCCAAGTCATCTTTCTCAGTGGCCTGATATATACTGAGAAAAATAATGCCCAGCACATTTACAGCCTCTTGGAAATCAAGGTTCAGTTTCTAATTTATAGATCAGTGTTGATGAATTTTATAAATTCCTTGCTATTCATATATAATAAAAACTTGCTAGAATAGAAACACTCACAGCCAGTAGTAGCACCTGGCCACTACTACAGCACTGCTTCCACTGCTAAGAATTCTTTGCATGACAAATAGTTTGTTCTTCACCTACATTTCAGGTAAGTCCCTTCTAATGTTGATCTTGTGAATCTATTTTAGAGTACAATTGTCAAGCTAAATCAGCCCAAAAGACTACACGTATTATGATAATCACAACGCATATATAAGACAATTACCTAACTCTCACATTGTCAAAAAAAAAAAAAAACCTGACAAGATAAAAACACTTCATTCTCTGCGAATGGTTACTAAGGGTGGAGTGGGACTGACTCACTTAACTCACAACATCTGGTAGCCTCATTCTTATCTGTTCAGGAATTACACAATAAAAACAACCTTTAAGAATATACCAAGGGGCTTCCCTGTCTGCCCATGCCCATACCTTATGAAATCAGATACTCTTGGGACCAGATATTGCACACCAGACCTTGCCTGCCCCATAGACCTGTCCTGAAGTCAGGGATCAGACCCAGCAGCCCTTGTGCCCTGCCCAGACTTGTACCACCTAGCTGAGCCAGGATGGCCTTAGTCACCACACCCACAAATCGGTACCGAATATCTCCATAACTGAACTAGATGCAGCACCTAGCTGAGCCAAGAGCAGGCCAACAGCAGGAATGGAAAGCGTAGTCTGGATGCTCGCTCACCACAGCTGTGACAGAAACTCATCCCAAAAAGTAGGAACCCATTTGCAGAGCTATTTCCAGACGTCAAGGCAGAGGCAGAACCAGGCCCTGATACAGATCGGAGATGGAGCCATGGGCTGCAGCAAACACCAGATACTGAATCCAAAATAGTCCTCAGAAACAGAGAAGGCAGGAGAGGACACCTGGGAGAGGAAATCCCAGGGGCGAGAGCATTCTAAGAACTAGGAAAGAACACTAGAGACATGAGATGGAGCCCACAGTCAAGAGGGTCGACCCTGGGTTATGTCTAGTGACACAGCCGGTATTTTACTCTCCGGAGAGAACTGGGGATAGAATTTCATACCTTCAACACCAGCCTAACAGAGGAGAACGTCATCTCAAACACAGCACAATCTAGTCCCTCCAGAACACTGTAAACACTCCCCATGAAAGAAGAAAATTAACCTTAAGCAAGCAAGGAAGCAAACAAAACCCAGTGATTTGGCTACTGGCTTGCAAGCTCCAAAGCAAAGGAGAAAGGCCTAGATGAAGTCCCAGGTGAGAGTTCAAAAGGGTGACTTTAAATAAATATGTTCAAAGAAATGAATTAGAACACAAATCGCTGAATTAAGTGCATGTGTAAGTACGTGCATAAGTGCAGTGCACACATGAGGAGATGTGCTTAGCTGCTTAAGGTCTGACCTTGACTGTGACCTGGAACTGTAAGCCAAAAGGAACCCTTTCCTCCCTTGTCGCTTTTTGTCACAGCAACAGAAATGGAACAGAACCATCACCCTGCAGACACAAAAAAATCAATGCCAAATGCATAAAGGACCTCAACCTCAGACCTGAAACTCTGAAACCATTACAGGAAAAAAATATGAAAAGCTTTCCCAAGATATATGCATGCATAAAAGAACTTTCATCCGGGTGTGGTAGCGCACGCCCCTAGCACTTGGGAGGCAGAGGCAGGTGTATCCTTGTGAGTTCAAGGCCAGCCTGGTCTACAGAGAAAATTCCAGGACAGCTGGGGCTACAGGGAGACCCTGTCTCGAAAAGACCAAAAAAAAAAAAAAAAAAATACAAACCCCACACTTTCTAAAAAGGATCCTGGTCACTAACAATGTAAGGCCAACAACTGACAAATGGGACCTTATGAAGTTAGAAAGCTTCTATACAGCAAAGGAAACTGCTAATTGAGTCAAGAGACAGCCTACAGAATAGGAGAAAATCTTTACCAGCTACATATCAGACAGAATTGACACAGAGTATACAAAATCTCAAAAAATAAAAATAGGGGTTGGAGAGATGGCTCAGTGGTTAACAGTGCTCACTCATGCACAACACTGGCTATCTTCCTTATATTAACGGTGTACACAACATGCGTGTGAGTGGCCGTGCTCACTCATGCACCACACTGGCTATCTTCCTTATATTAACTGTTACAGAACATGCGTGTGAGTGAGTGGCCACGCTCACTCATGCACGACACTGGCTATTTTCCTTATATTAACTGTGTACAGAACATGTGTGTGAGTGTGAGTGGCCACGCTCACTCATGCACCATGCACCACACTGGCTATCTTCCTTATATTAACTGTGTACAGAACATGTGTATGAGTGTGAGTGGCCACGCTCACTCATGCACCATGCACCACACTGGCTATCTTCCTTATATTAACTGTGTACAGAACATGCATGTGAGTGGCCACGCTCACTCATGTACCACACTGGCTACCTTCCTTATATTAACTGTGTACAGAACATGTGTGTGAGTGGCCATGCTCACTCATGCACCACACTGGTTATCTTCCTTATATTAACTGTGTACAGAACATGCGTGTGAGCGTGAGTGGCCACGCTCACTCGTGCACCACACTGGCTACCTTCCTAGAGGAGCTGGCCAGGCATCAACCTGCCCTCGTCACTTCCTTCTCTGAGTGCTGGAGTTAAAGACGAAGACCACAGCTCTCAGCTTTCATGTGGATGCTAAGGGCTAAACTCAGGTCCTCATTCTTGCACACCAACCACTTTACCTACTAATTCATCTCCCAGGCTCTCTATCACTGCAGTTTAAGATTTACTATTTCTGTGTGTGCATACCCACACAAGTGCATGGACCTGTGGGTGCCCCTGGAGACAAGAATGTGTCTGACCCCCTGGAGCTGGAGTTAGAGGCAGTTATGAGCCACCTGACATGGGTGCTGGGAACCAAACTCAGGTGCTCTGCTAGAATGGTTATATGTCCTTAACCTAGGAGCCATCTCTCCAGCCCTGACAAGAGTTTTTTCTATATATCTGTTTGTAAGAATTTTTCAAAAATAAGTGAAATATACTAATATTTTGTTTATTTAAAACATATTTTAGATAGTTATTTTATATCCTGGTTAAGGATTCTCCCATCCTAGACTTAAACGATGTTCTAATTCTTTAATTACTAAACTTCACATATACCCCTCAAACCACACCTCCACACAAAGCAGCGAGGCCTCTGTAAATGGCTCACTGCTTTGAACCCTGCAATGTTCTCAGGCCCTCTGTGCCTTCCTTGTCCCCTTTTCATAAGACAGTGGAGCTTTGCTCCATTTCTCTTGCCCAGGCTTTCAGTAATCTTAATCTTTATTTAGCATCTATATAATTCTAAAATACCATTGATCATCAATTCCCTGGCTCAGAGAAGACAGGAAAACTCCATGATGTTTTCCTTAAAATCAGTACTTTCACAAATGCTGTGACATGAGAATATCCCTAAACTAGCTTCAAATGAGTTCTAAGGATGAAGGGTCTGAGTGCTAAAGGCTGGCACAGTGATCACTGCCTGGCAGAGCCGGTCAATCACAGAACCTGCACCTCTTGCTCAACTTTCAAAGCAGCCCTGCCCACTGAGCAGTCTTAGAAATCCCTTGAGCACAGTCACAAACACTGTGAGTGATAGAACTGAGATTCTTAGATTTTAGAGCTGTAACTCAGTTTTTAAAGCTCTGACTGCTACTCAGACTGTGTAAACCTCAACTGGTAACTATCCAAATATTCCAAGGTTAGTGTTTCTACTTTGAAAATGACAATTGTAATGTTTCCTACAGCCATAGTGAGGCTCTAATAAGATACTGCTGTAGAGTAGAGTTTTTTCAACTTTGAGTTTCATTTACTGTCCTTTGCAAACTCAGTGGTTAATGAAATGAGTATTTTAAAATGAATAGAATTGACCCAGGCATGGTGGTAGTACATGCCTTTAATTCCAGCATGGCAGAGGCAGAAGTAGTCTGGCTCTGCCAGCCTAGTCTAGATAGTGAGCTCTAGACTTTCTGGGATGACAGGGAGAACCTGTCTCAAAAATACCAAAACAAACAAACAAACAAACAAACAAACAAACAAACACATAAGGCAGGAAGGCAAGGAAGGCAGGAAGGCAGGAATGCAAGGAATGCAAGGAAGGCAGGCAGGCAGGCAGGCAAGCAAGTGGCATAACCCAACTTAGGATGGGTATTGTTAATGAAACTTTCGCTGTAAAAACACAGACACAGCCTCACATGTGGCAAAACCTGTTTTTAAATATATGTGCTCAAGGGCCAGTAGCTAAGCAGGTAAAGGTTCTTGCCACCAAACCTCACCTCAGGATCTGAATTCAATCCCCCTGGGAGTCACATGATGGAAAGAGAGAACTGACTCTGTCAAGTTACCCTGTGACCTCCACACGTTTTGTTACATGTGCACCCACATATACATACACACACGGAGTAAATAAATTTACTAAAAATGTAAATATTTCTGGCCAAATAAATTTTACATTTTAAAATACAAGACTTGGTCAGTGATTTAAAACATTTGGCCCAGGGATGAGCAGATAAAAATAACTGTCAACATAGGTAGACACTGAAGGTACTGTCATCATTTTTTCAGGAAACAAAGAATCTCATCTTTTTGATCTGAGATGTTGAAGATTTAAAACCTCTTCTGGACGGACAATTTACTGATTACAGTTTCAAATGATGTTTCAGAAAAAAATGGTTATTTACTGACTAATCTTCAGTAACTATACAAAAGTTTTCATAGGGAGCGAGAGATGAAGCTACTTCTATGATCAAGGGAGAAGCAAAAACAACAACAACAACAACAACAACAAAAAGAGAAGCAGACAAAGACGTGGCTTCCATACTGCTACACCCACAGGAAATTTTTGTGTTTTCTGTGGCCAGTGGGTTTTACTTAAGGTCTCAGGTCACCACAACCAAGCTATAAACCAGAAGTTACTCCCTTTGAGATCTACTAGCTAAGAGCTACAGATATTAAACAACGATTCTTTAAATGAAGACTGGGTGAGGGTCTACAAAACGAGGAGCTATGTCTTGGTAAAGTCCCTTGATGTTCTGCCACTTAATAGTTCACTGCTATTCTGTTTTATCTTATGACCCAAGTCAAAACACCAAGGCAATTCTGTCCAAACAACATTTTTCATTTAATTGAAATGATGACAGAGAATACACTAATAAGTTCCACTTTTAATTTTACTGTGCGTTAAGCATTCCACTGACATTAATCCAATGACTTTACTAAACTGACTCTGTCTTCAGACTCCAAGTTACTTCTTCCCAAACATATTCTTGGGAGATGTGAAACATGGGTCCTCCATCTGGGCTTCTCTTCTGTGCCTACATTTGGAGAATGGTCAACTCAACCATGCCCTCAGCAGTGGGAATTGAAAAGCAACTGCGGTGCTCTAGTTCACAACCATGAAGTCATCTAGCTCCACATCCTGCTTATGTGTCACATCCTGCACCAGCCATCTTCACTTACCTATTATTTTTGTGTACATCTGCCAATCACGAGGTTGCAATCCTCTGGCGGTCAGAGCTAATGTCTCTGCCGCATCACTTATGGTACTAAGAACTTGGCACAGGACAGGTACTTAGTGCTTAAAAATAAATGTTTTTTCCTAGTGTCTTTTAAGACAAAAATAGAGCCAAAGAAAGAAAACAACCCACTAGTTTAGTAAATGAGGTACAAAGAACACCATCAGCTTGTCCCAGCCACTTTTTTTTGTCCAAAGGCATTTTTTTTTTTTTTTTTGCGGTTCTTGGCCTCAGCCTTTAACAGCTGCACTATCCCCACAGCACAATCCAAAGGCAATTTTTATTAAAGCTTTGTGCATTTCATACAAAGTTTTCAATCAAATCTAGACCATTCCCCCTTCTTTGCCCCTCCCACTGCACCGGAGCTCATGCATTCTGCCAAACATGTTTTTTATCTTTTTCTCAGTCTCTTTTAAAAGTTTCGATGCAGAAGTTCACTGTTTCGAGCAGAGGTTCACTGTTTCAGTCAGTTCTCTGACCCAGTCTTTGTTGTTGTTGTTGTTCCTTCCAATTTGTATCACGCCAAAATATGCACATATGTATGCCACATTTATCTTTTAGCATCTTCAGCTTATGATTTTTTTAATTAGGCTAAAAGATGTCATGTTTGAAGGCCCCAGCCACTTCTTAAAATGTATCTTCAAAACTAGCTTCTTTGGCACAGATTTTGCTTCCTCTGAACAAATAAACACTTCATGTCATTGAACAGCTGCAGGGCTCCTGATCTGAAGCAGCGGCACACTCATACTTACAAAAGCAAAAACCAACCTAATTCTTACCTCTGATTGGTCATCAAAAGAATGACAAAAAGTTCCAATAAGATAAACAATAGAGATGCCAGCTTCAATACACCTCTGGCTGTGACTTCAGAATTTGTAAATGTTAAGTATGTATTTCCTACACATGAATCCCACTACTGTGTAGGTCTGTATGCAACTATGTGATACTTATCCCTTCTTGACTATCAGAATTCATCCCCTTCTCTCCCAGTATACCTCGATTTAAGCAGAAGCTTATGGAACACAGCCCATATCTTTACTTTCTATTCCTGATATCATGGTGTTTACTAAGCACCCAACTAAAACGAAAGTCACCCACATTAGAAAGTCAATATAGATAAACTATAAATTTACATTCATAAAATTGAAGATAAGATTTTTAAATGATGCTATAGAATAAATTACTATAGCAATAAAGTCTTAAGTCATTTATATATCACAATATAAAACACTTGAAACAAATTTGTATGGTTCACTTGAGATATAGTTTAGAAATGCATTCTTCAAACAAGGCTATAAGGGCAATGTTCTGTGGATAAGCCTTCTAAGCTCAGCATTAGGCAGTCATGCAATTTAAAACATATCGGAATCTACTGCTGGAAAGCACCAGTCTATCTTCCTTGCCCAGGTTATGACAAAACACTATATAGAATGCAACCCCTTCTCTCAATCTGAAAGGATAAGATTTTTGGCAAAAATATGGTTCATCTGGGGGCTGGAGAGATGGCTCAGCTGATAAAAGTGCCGACTGCTCTTGCAGAGAACTCAGGTTCGATTCCCAGCACCCACATGGTGGCTAAGAACCGTCTTTAACTCCAGTTCCAGGGGAAGCTGACGCCCTCTTCTGACCTCCTCAGCATTGCATGACATGGGTGCACAAACCTACATGTAGACAGTACACTCATACACATAAAAAATAAAAATTTTATTTTAAATATTGTTCATTTGATACTCATTCTTAAAAACACACAAACAGGGTTAAATAGTTTAGTAGTTAAAGTACTTGCTGTGCATGCATAAGGACCTCAGTTCAGACCTGGGGCAGTGGGTAGAGTCAGGCAGATCCCAGGGACCCTCTAGACAGCCATTTTAACCCAAATAGCAAGGTCTAGGTTCAGCGAAAGGTCCTCTCTAAAAAACCCAGGTGAAGGGCTTCGGAGATGGCTGTCACAAGCAACACGGCCTGAGTTCAGATGCTCAGCATCCATGTAAAACCCATGCATGGGGTGCACATCTGTAACTACAACTCAGGGGAAGGAAGGAGAGCAGAGACAGGCAGACCCCGGAGCCCACTGCTCAGCCAGTGCGGCTCAACAGACAAGCTCCAGGGTCAGTGGCAGAGCATGCCTCAAAAACAGAAGCTGGAAAGCAACAGAGGAAGACACCCATGTTGGCTTTGGCCTCTGCGCATGTGCACAGACCCCATAAACACATCTATAACACACTCATATACACATATATACATGTGGAGTCATAGAACAACATACCCAACTTTGACATCTAGCTTCCATAAGCATATACTACACACACACACACACACACACACACACACACACACACACTTTTAATACAAAGATGTTGCTGTACATTTACTTAATTGAACTGTTATTGCCACAAGTTTTTAAGCTCTGTTGAACCTGCAGCTAATAACAGGAACACAGTAAATATTTAGTGTAGGGTGCTAAGATGATTTTACCCAAGGTTTCTACTAATTGGGGTTCTAGGGGAAGTACACCATCCCACAGAGCATTTACACCACATAACTCTTCTTGGCCAACAAGAACAACAACAACAAAAATGCCTTTTGTGTACTTTGAGAAACTTAAAATGCCACACTACTGGTTTCCTGATGGATTTCTTTTTTTTTTAAATTTCAATTTTTCTTTTTTCTTCTTTTTTCACATAAATTTATTTTTATTTTTTTGACAAATCTAGACCCGTTTTCCCATCCATTCCCCCACACTGCCAGAGCTCATGCATTCTGCCAAACATGCTTTTCATCTCCTTCTCAGTCTTTCTCAATATTCTCCATGAGGAAGTTGACTGTTTTGAGCAGAAGTTCACTGTTTCAGTCAATTCTTTGATGCAGTCCTTTCTGTTGTTGTTGTTGTTTCCAATATGCATTACGCCCAAATGCTTTGGACAAAAGCTCAGGGGGCCCTACACAAGAAATACTTACAACAGGGTAATTGTCACTAGCATCCACAGATGAGGGATACCATTCATCGTTTGTTTTTCTGGGACTGTGTTACTTCACTCAGCATGATGTCCTCTAGCTCCAGCCATTTTCCTGCAAAGCTCATGATGTCGTTCTTCTTTACTGCTGCATAGAACTCCATTGTGTAGATGTACCACATTTTCTCTATCCACTCCTCAGTTGAGGGGTATTTGGGTTGGTTCCAGCTCCTTCCTATTGTGAAGAGAGCTGCAATAAACATGGCCATGCATGTATCTCTGTGGTGGGGTGAGTCTTGAGGGTACATGCCCAGGAGTGGTATGGCTGGGTCGGGTGGCAAGTTCATTCCAAGTCTTCCAAGGGTTCTCCACACTGCTTTCCATAGTGGCTGTACAAGTTTACATTCCCACCAGCAGTGGATGAGTGTTCCCCTTTCCCCACAACCTCTCCAGCACTTGGTATCATTTGTTTTCTTGATCCTAGCCAGTCTTATTGGAGTAAGATGATATCTTAAAGTGGTTTTGATTTGCATTTCCTTAATGATTAGTGATGTTGAACACTTCTTAAGGTGTTTCTCAGCCATCTCTAATTCCTCACTTGTGAAGTCTCTGTTCAGCTCTTTGCTCCATCTATTGAGTGGGTCATTTGTTTTCTTTCTTCTTTGTTTTTTGAGTAGTTTATATATTCTGGAAATCAATGCTTTGTCAGATGTTTCTGCAGTGAAGGTTTCCTCCCACTCTGTGGGATTTCTCTTCACTTCCTTGATTGTTTCTTTTGATGTACAGAAGCTTTTGAGTTTAATGAGGTCCCATTTGTCAATTGTCGACCTTAATTCTTGTGCAGCTGCTGTCTGATTTAGGAAGTCTTTTCCTACGCCTATGTCTTGTAGTCTGCTGCCAACTTTTTCTTCTATCACCTTCAGAGTTTGGGGTTTCACGTTGAGGTCTTTAATCCATCTGGAGTTGACTTTTGTACAGGGCGAGAGGTAGGGGTTTAATTTCATTCTTCTACAAGTGGTGATCCAGTTTTGCCAACACCACTTACTGAAGATGCTGTCTTTCCTCCATTGTGTCTTCTTGGCCCCCTTGTCAAATATAAGATGGCTGAAACTGTAATGCTCAGATTTGGATCTTCGGTTTTGTTCCATTGGTCAACAGGTCTGTTTTTGTGCCAATACCAGGCTGTTTTTATGACTATAGCCCTGTAGTATAGTTTGAAGTCTGGTATAGAGATCCCCCCTGTGTAGCTCTTTTCACTCAGGGTTGTTTGGCTATTTGGGGTCTTTTGTTTTTCCAAATGAATTTAAGAATTTTTGTTTCCAAGCCTGTGAAGAAACTCTTGGGGATTTTGATTGGAATTGCATTAAATCTATACAAGAGTTTCGGTAAAATGGACATTTTTACAATGTTAATTTTCCCAAAGCATGAGCATGGGAGGTTTTTCCATCTTCTGAGGTCTTCTTCAATTTCTTTCTTTAAAGGTTTAAAATTTTTGTTGTAGAGATCTTTGGTGTCTTTGGTTAGGTTTGTTCCTAGGTATTTTATTGTTTTTGAGGCTATTGTGTCCTGATGGATTTCAAAAGAAAAAGTCACCAGAAGCAATGCTGAAGAGATGAGAGGAGGATTCAGAGTGGTCCTGACAAAGGGTTCAGAGTGGTCCTGACGGAGGGTTCAGAGGAGTCCTGATGGACGGTTCAGAGTGGCCCTGATGGACGGTTCAGAGTGGTCCTGATGGAGGGTTCAGAGTGGCCCTGACGGAGGGTTCAGAGTGGTCCTGATGGAGGGTTCAGAGTAGTCCTGACAGAGGGTTCAGAGTGGTCCTGACGGAGGGTTCAGAGTGGTCCTGATGGAGGGTTCAGAGTGGTCCTGACGGACGGTTCGGAGTGGTCCTGACGGAGGGTTCGGAGTGGTCCTGACGGAGGGTTTGGACTGGTCCTGACGGACGGTTCGGAGTGGCCCTGACGGACGGTTCGGAGTGGCCCTGACGGAGGGTTCGGAGTGGCCCTGACGGAGGGTTCGGAGTGGCCCTGACGGAGGGTTCGGAGTGGCCCTGACGGAGGGTTCGGAGTGGTCCTGATGGAGGGTTCGGAGTGGTCCTGACGGAGGAGTCAGAGTGGTCCTGACGGAGGGTTCAGAGTGGTCCTGACGGAGGGTTCAGAGTGGTCCTGATGGAGGGTTCAGAGTGGCCCTGATGGAGGGTTCAGAGTGGCCCTGACGGAGGGTTCAGAGTGGTCCTGATGGAGGGTTCAGAGTGGCCCTGATGGAGGGTTCACAGTGGCCCTGATGGAGGGTTCAGAGTGGCCCTGATGGAGGGTTCAGAGTGGTCCTGATGGAGGGTTCAGAGCGGTCCTGACGGAGGGTTCAGAGTGGTCCTGACGGAGGAGTCAGAGTGGTCCTGATGGAGGGTTCAGAGTGGCCCTGATGGAGGGTTCAGAATGGTCCTGACAAAGGGTTCAGAGTGGTCCTGATGGAGGGTTCAGAGTGGTCGTGACGGAGGAATCAGAGTGGTCCTGACGGAGGGTTCAGAGCGGTCCTGATGGAGAGTTCAGAGTGGTCCTGATGGAGGAATCAGAGTGGTCCTGACGGAGGGTTCAGAGTGGCCCTGATGGAGGGTTCAGAGGGCTCTGATGGAGGGTTCAGAGCGGTCCTGATGGAGGGTTCAGAGCGGTCCTGATGGAGGGTTCAGAGCGGTCCTGACGGAGGAATCAGAGTGGCCCTGACAGAGGGTTCAGAGTGGCCCTGATGGACGGTTCAGAGTGGTCCTGACGGAGGAATCAGAGTGGCCCTGACAGAGGGTTCAGAGTGGCCCTGATGGACGGTTCAGAGTGGTCCTGATGTTGGGTTCAGAGTGGTCCTGACGGAGGGTTCAGAGTGGCCCTGATGGAGGGTTCAGAGTGGCCCTGATGGACGGTTCAGAATGGTCCTGACGGAGAGTTCAGAGTGGCTCTGATGGAGGGTTCAGAGTGGTCCTGATGGAGGGTTCAGAGTGGTCCTGATGGACGGTTCAGAGTGGTCCTGACGGAGGGTTCAGAGTGGTCCTGACGGAGGGTTCAGAGTGGCTCTGATGGAGGGTTCAGAGTGGCTCTGATGGAGGGTTCAGAGTGGCTCTGATGGAGGGTTCAGAGTGGTCCTGACAGAGGGTTCAGAGTGGCTCTGATGGAGGGTTCAGAGTGGTCCTGACGGAGGGCTCAGAGTGGCTCTGATGGAGGGTTCAGAGTGGTCCTGATGGAGGGTTCAGAGTGGCTCTGACGGAGGGTTCAGAGTGGTCCTGACGGAGGGTTCAGAGTGGTCCTGACGGAGGGTTCAGAGTGGCTCTGATGGAGGGTTCAGAGTGGCCTTGATGGAGGGTTCAGACTGGCCTTGATGGCCAATCTTGGGTGTAACTTAACTGGATCTCAGATTAACTAAAATAAAAGAGACCTTTAGATTTATCACTTGAAGCTGGAACACTGACCCTAAATGTGGGTGTTACCTTCTGACGGCAGCAGGTATAAAAGGTCACAGCAGAAGGAAACTCTTGCTTTTTTGCTGCCTGCCTTCTCTCTGTGACTGGGGAGTTTGTCTTGTTGCTGTGACCAACTCCTTGGATTCCAGAGGAGACTGAAGACTAGCAGATCTTCCAGAATCCATCAGGCCTTCAGTGCCAGATTGGGACTCTAGAGATATCCAGCCTTGTAGACTGAGCAACTACTAGATTCTCAGCCTCTCCAGTGTGCTGTAGCCATTGTTGGACTACTCAGACTCTACCCTGTGAGCTAATCTAATATATATGAATATATATATATAATAGATATATCATATATGAATATATATATATATATTCATTCTACCAATTCTGTCTCTTTAGAGAACCTTGACAGTGGGGAACACGCATAATTTCTTAGACAACCCAAAAAGCAGAACCTTAAGAGAAAAATTTTAAAGTGGACTCATCAAAATTACAAACTGTATCTTAAAGAAATTAAAGACTCTTGTTCTTAATTAAGGCAACACAAATGAGGTTACCAAGTAAAAGAAAATGGTCATGAAACACATTTAGTACTTTGTTATTCAAAGTATATACAAAAAACCCTAAAAATTTACATTAGTTTTCTTGTGTGAACATGTGCAGTGTGTATGTGCACATATGCAGAGACTAGGAGAATGTCCTGCTCTATACCTCTCTACCTCCCCCAGCCCCCCCCCCCTTTTTTTTTTAGCTCCAGCTGGTTTGGAACCCAATATATAGACCAGGCTGGCCTAGATCTCTCAGAGATCAACCTGCCTTTGCCTCCCAAGTGCTGGGATTAAAGGTGTACACCACCTTGTCAGGCCCTCTGCCTTACTCCTTTGAGACAGGGTTTCACTGAAGCTGGTGCTAGGCTGACAGCCAGCAAGCCCCTGTCTCTGCACTCACTCATAGTGCTGGCACTGAAGCTGGTACTAGGCTGACAGCCAGCAGGCTCCCTGTCTCTGCACTCACTCATAGTGCCGGCACTGAAGCTGGTGCTAGGCTCACAGCCAGCAGGCCCCCTGTCTCTGCACTCACTCATAGTGCCGGCACTGAAGCTGGTGCTAGGCTCACAGCCAGCAGGCCCCCTGTCTCTGTACTCACCCCATAGTGCCGGCATTGCAGGTCTATGTGGCTAGTTCTGTGGATGCTGGGGATTCAAATTCAGGTCCTTGCGCTTACCCAGCAAGTATACTACCCACTGAGCCATCTACCAGCCCATCAAAAGAAATCCTTTGAACTCATACAACCTTGTTTGAACATAGGTTCTTACTACCTGTGATCAGGTCAAGCCAAGATTTCTGTACCCCGGTATCTGCAATGAGAACATAGTAATACTTGTCCTACTTATAATTCAGAGATATTTCAAGAGCCAAGGCTGGGCTTGGTGGTGCGTGCCTTTAATCCCAGCACTTGGGAGGCAGACAGGTCTGAGAGATCAAGACCTGCCCAATCTATATATCGAGTTAGGGTATAGGGAAATCCTGTCTCGAAAAGACCAAAGTGCAGGGATGGGGTGGGGATAAAAAAGCAATAGAAAAGGCACTTTTGGAGATACCAATATATAGTCTCTCTAGCCATCATTACTATGCATGCACACACTGTGAAGAACCCTGTGCCTGTAGTGAGGGGAGAATGAGACGACAGCAGTCTTTGAACCCAAGCAGACAGGAGCCCAGCCACCCTGCTGAGGTCTGTACTTCTTAGATCCTGCTCAGCTCGGCACAGAAACTGCTGAGACGTCCATGGGGTAAACGCTTGCCAAGGCCCATGATGACCTTAAATCACAGGGCAGAACTGAGCTCAAAAGAAGTACATCAAACCCGTGAGTCTCAGCTGTCTCATGACTTTGGTCTCCCTTCACCTCCTGGAAGCTTTGGCATTGTGCTTCTGGTATTTGGAAACTTGACACATCAAAGCACAAAAGAAAAACACTGTTGGGAAGAAACCATGATTCTGTATGATCCCCGCCCCCCCTTTTCTTTCCTATAGAAGCCTGTTCTGCTGAGAAATGCAACTGGCTCTGCCTGGCCATATTCTCCCACGTGGTGCTCTGCTTTGGGGGATACTGCAGACTATCTCTTAGATCTTACCAGAACCTGGGTATACTACTCTAGTACAAGTCACATCATCTGCTTAGATTAGACCAATGTTCTGTCATACATGAGAACAGTGTGGCCGTTTGTTTTCTATGTTTAGTCTCACATGGCAGCACTTTGTTGAGAAGCAGTGTTACAGATAAGAGGTGCTGCCACATTGAGTGCTTTTGAGAATACCTGTTACAGCAAAAAAAGATCACTGGAAATCAAATCCTGACTCCACAATGTGCCCTGTCAGTGTCACACACTGGCAGGCTACATTACCCACAAAAGCACGTATCTCAACTGTAGCACTCACTGTCTTCTTCAAAGAGTGTATCAATGTGTTGTTTCCAGGAAGATCTTAAAGAAAGAAAGCCAGCAAAGTATCAAGCATTTAAAGGATCTCTATGGTTTTTAAAACAATCACTTCTGTTATTTATTAACCTTGTAAATCCTTTTAGATATATATCCTTTTCTAAGAGAGGAAAAAAATATCTCCCAGAGCTAACAAGCAAAGAAAACAAAACTGAAGAACTCTAGTAGATCCCTTGAGGTGGTTTTCTCCTGGAGGCAAAATTTAGATTGGCACAAACCCAAAGGGATGAGACACTTGAATGTACTGTGGAGACCAAATCCCACAAGTCATCAGAAGTAGAGGTGCCCAACCAACTGGTGACTTATTAGAAAACAGAGTAAACAGATTAGGACAGACCTTGAGAAGACCATGCTTCACAGAAAGCTATCTCCTAGTGCTCCAAACCATGTGCTCAAGTATGAATGGGATGAAGTGTAGAGCAAACATCGCAAAGAAACAGAGCAAGACACTAAGCAAGGGCAGCAAGAAGGGAGTGGGGAGGACACAGGGAGGAGGGAGGACACATGGAGGGAGTGGGGAGGACACATGGAGGAGGGGGGAGGACACATGGAGGAGGGGGAGGACACACGGAGAGAGTGGAGAGGGAGGACACATGGAGGGAGTGGGGAGGACACATGGAGGAGGGGGGAGGACACATGGAGGAGGGGGAGGACACATGGAGGGAGTGGAGAGGGAGGACACATGGAGGGAGCAGGGAGGGAGTGGGGAGGGAGGACACATGGAGGAGGGGGGAGGACACAGAGGAGTGGGGAGGACACATGGAGGAGGGGGAGGACACAGGGAGGAGTGAGGAGGGAGGACACATGGAGGAGGGGGGAGGACACAGGGAGGGAGTGGGGAGGACACAGGGAGGGAGTGGGGAGGGAGGACACATGGAGGAGGGGGGAGGACACATGGAGGAGGGGGGAGGACACATGGAGGAGGGAGAGGACACATGGAGGAGGGGGAGGACACAGGGAGGAGTGGGGAGGACACAGGGAGGAGGGAGGAGGGAGGACACATGGAGGGAGTGGGGAGGACACACGGAGGAGGGGGAGGACACACAGAGGAGTGGGGAGGACACACGGAGGAGGAAGTGGGGAGGACACAGAGGAAGTACTGGGGAGGACACATGGAGGAGGGAGGAGGGAGGGCACATGGAGGAGTGGGGAGGACACAGGGAGGAGGGAGGAGGGAGGACACACGGAGAGAGTGGGAAGGACACACGGAGGAGGAAGTGGGGAGGACACAGAGGAAGGACTGGGGAGGACACATGGAGGGAGTGGGGAGGACACATGGAGGGAGTGGGGAGGACACACGGAGGAGGAAGTGGGGAAGACACAGAGGAAGGACTGGGGAGGACACACAGAGGGAGTGGGGAGGACACAGGGAGGAGGGAGGACACAGGGAGGAGGGAGGGGGGAGGACACATGGAGGAGATGAGTAAGAAAAAATGTATCCTGACATGCATGTACAAAACACGTCACGAAAGCCATCACTTTGCATCCTTAATTTTAAAATTAAGTTAAAATGCTGTACAGTTTGATATGTATTTAATGGCTTCTTTCTTGACACTGTAAGGATTACAGTGCTTATTAAAAAAAACCCAACTTGAAATAGAAATTGGCTATTTACCTAAGAGATTGAAAGGTCTAAGATCAGCCAGAGAAAGTAATGAGAGCTGGGCACAGGAGGCAGCGTCGAGGGAGCGAGGAACGAGCAGCGGGGCTCAGCCTCGAGGCTCTTGTTTACCTGCTGCCGATGTGACTTCACAGCCAGCTTTGGCAGCCGAGCCGCACTAGCCTATTCTCAACAGAAAGAAAAGCAGTTCCACAGTTTCAATTTAACCACACTATGAAATGGCCTTACAAAATATAATGGAAGTCAAGATTAGTGCACTTTAAAAATAAAGACCTTTTTTGTTTTTAAACCAAAAGAAAGCAGAATCAAGAGCAGCACTTGTAGTTTCAAAGGATAAAATCCACTTTAAAAATGTGTTTAAAGACATTTCATTTAAGTTAAAAGAAAGGAAGAAGCCAGGCTTAGAGCTCATACCTGTAATCTCAGCACTCTGGAGGCTGAGGCAGGAGAACTGCTTAGAGCCAAGGCCAGCATGGATTACAGAGTAAAGCAAGACAAGATTCAGGTATAAAATCATCTAATAAAGCAAGAAATCCCCTAATGCTCTGTGAAGATCAATCAGCTCATCCAATCCCTTCATTTCACCATCATGTCCTACTTTACTGCCACTTTACCGATAAAGTTGAATTTCAAGAAATTGTACTTTGGCACGTGGTAAAGAAAGTAGGACTGTATGGGACTCAAACCCCTAAAGTTCTTAATAACTACACTATTACAGTTCATCTATCTTTAATTTTTCAAAAAGATTCATATAGATATAAACAAAAATCAAGGCAAAGTCCCTGAACCTTTAACAGTGTTACTTCTTAGTAAATATATTTTTCATTATGAGGTAAGAATTAGGAATTCTGGGCTGGAGAGATGGCCTAGCGGTTAAGAGCGCCAACCGTTCTTGCAGAGGACCCGGGTTCGATCCCCAGCACCCACATGGCAGCCGAGAACCGTCTGTAACTCCAATTCCAGGAGAACTCCAGTTCCAGGGGAATCCGACATCCGACACCCTCTTCTGACCTCCACAGCGTTGCACGACACGGGTGCACAGACTTGCATGCAGACAGTACATTCATACACATACAGAAATAAATAAAACAAAAAAAATTAAAAAAAAAATAAAATGTGATTCTTTAAAAAAAAAAAAAAAAAAAAAAAAAATAAAAAAAAAAATAAAATGTGATTCTTTAAAAAAAAAAAAAAAAAAGAATTAGGAATTCTAGCCAGGCATGGTGGCGCACGCATTTAATCCCAGCACTCGGGAGGCAGAGGTAGGGAGATCTCTGTGAGTTCAAGGCCAGCCTGGTCTACAGAGTAAGCTCCAGGATAGCTGGGACTAAAGGGAGACCCTGTCTCAAAAATACAAAAATAAATAAATAAATAAATAAATAAATAAATAAATAAGGAATTCTATTTATGTTTCTTTTTGAAAAGCCAGGAAAAATACTTGTAGCTCATGGGAGAGTCTAGCTTCCCTCATGAAACTACACCCTAAAAATTGATAAATTCAGCATTCTTTCAAGAAAAAAGGTAATAAACTAAAAATAGACCAGAGGTACCACATAGATAGTTATTTCTAAGCAGCATTTCCCCATAAAATGAAATAAGTCTCATTAGAGACAGTGTTGTCTCTAGCTCTACAGCAGAACCTAAAAAGATAAGCCTGGAATACATCTTCCTATCAGAAACCAAGGCAGTTCCAAGGGCAACACACATATACTGTATGTATATGGACTGTACGCTTATTATGCCTCTTAAAAAGTTGAGGTTTAGTTGTAGTTTTTAAGAGTTCTCCATACTGAGTGACACTGTGGGGGGTTGCAGGGGGAGCGGTAAGTGGATGTGGCAGGAGGCATAAATACCATCAATTAAATTGTATGAAAATCATAAAAATTCAATAAAAAATGAGAAATTAGTATTGTATGTAGTAGCAAAATATGCTCTTTGTGGCATATAGTTCTCTGGTTCTGACATTGTATAAAGAAAAGCAGGACTGGGGCTGGAGCGATGGCCTAGCGGTTAAGAGCGCCGACTGCTCTTACAGAAGACCCGGGTTCGATCCCCAGCACCCACATGGCGGCCGAGAGCCGTCTGAAACTCCGATTCCAGGAGAACTCCAGTTCCAGCGGAATCCGAGAGACCCTCTTCTGACCTCCGCGGCATTAATAAAAAAATAAAAAAAAAAAAAAAGAAAAAGAAAAGCAGGACTGGAGAGATGGCCTCTTAACCACTGTTAAGAGTGCCGACCGCTCTTACAGAGGATCCAGGTTCGATCCCCAGCACCCACATGGCGGCCTAGAACCATCTGAAACTCCTATTCCAGGAGAACTCCAGTTCCAGGGGAATCCGAGACCCTCTTCTGACCTCGCGGCATTGCACGACATGGGTGCACAAACTTGCATGCAGGCACTACATTCATACACATACAGAAATAAATAAAATTAATAAAAAAAATTTTTTTAAATGCACTGATCACAAGGACAAGTCCATCGCCCTGAAGATTCCCTGTGCAGACCTTATGCAGTGGGAACTAAAACAAACAGAAAGTTGATAACTGGGAAGATGGCTCAGACCAATAAAGCCCTTCTCTTGCAGGCATGAGGACCCGAGTTCAGATCACCAGAACCAATGGAAAAAGCCCAGCATGCCAGCGCGTACTTAGAACCCTGGCAATGCAAGACAGGAGGCAGAGAAGACCAGGCAGATCTTGAAGCTTACTGTCATCTGACTAGGCCAATGAACCTTGTCCAAACAAAAGGCTGCAGGAACTCAGGGAACAACACCTGAGGATATGGGTACACACGCACGCGCGCGCGCGCACACACACACACACACACACACACACACACACACACACACACACACACACACAGGAGCAGAATCCTACCATATAGACACAGAAGAGCTCTCTGTGTCCCAAGAGGAACTGAAGAGTTTTTCACAACTCCAGTCCATATGTTCAGTCATCACTTTGGAAGGATGCCAGGAAGGTGATATATGAGCCACTTTGTAAAGAGGTATTTAGAAGCTTGTGTATGTGCCCTATGCACACAGGTGCATGCATGTGTAGAGCCCAGACGGTGCTATGAAGAACATAACTCCATCACTACCTACACCTGCTTTTGGAGATAGTCTCTTCATAGCACCTGCCCAGAGAGAGCCAGGCATCCACCTGTGCTCTGAATATAGCTGCGGTGTCGGTGTAGCCAGCTATCTGAGCTTGTGCTTGGAACCTGGTCCTTCTGCTTGCTTGGCAAGCACTTTACAACTGACCCAAAAGCTCTTAATAGAATTCTGTTTAGTAAAATGTAGAAGGAATGACAGAACTGAAGTAGCACCATTTCACAACTTCCAAAAAAACTAAGCAAGAGGACAATGGTGAAGATGGGCCGCTACCCTCACTCAGTGAAAGGCTGTCAGGCAACTTCACCACACAACAGACACACAATGCCTGAACCAAGGAATCCACCTCAACACAACAAAAAGAAAACCAGGAAGCATATGTCTCCTGACTGATGCAGCAGAGGCAGACTTCTGGCTTATGTGTCTATAAGGTACACCATGCCAAAGTAGTACCTGAAGTCTTAGCTACAGCAGTAAGACAGATGAAGGAGATGAAGGGGATGCAGACTGGAAAGGAGCTTAAGTGTCCTTATTTACAGAGGATGTGATTCCATACATAAAATACTCTCAAGGCTCCACCAGAAAACTCCAAGAGCTGATAAACGTATTCAGTAAAGCAGCAGGACATAAAAATTGGTCTTTTTCAGTTCTTGGTATGTTCTAGATACTAACCCTCTGCCTGAGGTGTATACCTGCTAAAGATATTTTTTCCCATTCTCTAGGTTGCCTCTTTACTCAAATGATGGTGTCCTTTTATGTACAGAAGCTTTTTAGTTTGCTGTGCCTCTCCTCCCATTTGTGGATTGTTGGACTTGCTGTCTGACGATTTGCACTATAGGAGTCCTGTTCACATCCTTTCCTATGCTGTAAGGTTCAATATGTTCCTTTCTTGTTCTTCTCTGATTCAGGGTACCACATCTTATGCTGAGGTCCTCGGTTCACTTGGAGCTGACTGTTACGCATGATGAGAGATAGGGATCTCGTTTCAGTCTTCTACATGCTGCTACCCAGTTTGATCAGCACTACTTGCTGAGCATGCTATCTTTTCTCCAGTGCCTATTTGTGGCTTTTTTTTTTTTAAATCAGGTGGCTATAAATTTGTAGATTTAAATCTAGGTCTTTAATTCTATTCTTCTGTTCCACTGATTAATATGTTTTTATGCCAGTACCATGCATTTTTTAAAACTATGTTGAGGCTATGAAACCAAGGGCATGGGAGGTTTTTCCATCTTCTGGTATCTTTAATTTATTTCTTCAGTGTCTTAAAATTTTTATTATACTAGTCCTTGACTTTATTATATTTATTCCAAGATACTGTACTGTTTTTGAGGCTATCATGAATGGAATTGTTTCCTGGATTTAGTTCTTGGTATGTTTGTTGTTGGTGTTCTCTCTAGTAGCTGGATGCTAGCATTGAAACCCTAGCTCTGTAAGCTTCAGTTTAAAAATTCAGAGAAGTTAGGAAGCTAACAAATAGACATGGGATGGTGCGGGGAGGGGGCTTCCAGGCAGGATGCTAGAAAGCAATGATATAAAGGAGGAAAGGAGAAAAAGAAGAAAAGGTGAAGTGGGATGAGGAGTGGGAGAACAGGGAAAAGGAGGGTCCATGGAGCAGTGACGCCACGGTCTTCAGAAACAGCCGTGGGAAAGCCTACCCTACAAAGCTTCTTAAAGTACATGCATATTCACTATGAAGAGATTTAAAGGAGTTACCTTATAATAGGGGGACAATGTCCCTACTAAGCACCATATAAATAAAATCTCAATGCTAGGAACGAACTCCCTCTCTTGAAGCTGTTGACCAGCCAGTCCACAGACCCTCAATCAATAAGGATCATTGCCCCTGTTCTTCGTTACCCACCAGAACGTCACAGTAAGGCCCTGTTACTGAAGACACTACGTGCATGAGCTGCACAACAAACAAGGAGAAATTGAGCACTGACTACCAAGCTTTCTCTCTATTGGGCAGCTTTCATAGTGCGGTAACATGCTATGCATGCTACTGAGGAAAGCATGTTCAACTTCACCCAGAGGTGAATGCTATGAACTACCACAACCACCTGCCTGGCAAGATGTGCCACCCGTGCAAAACATGGTGCAAAAACGGGAGTAACTAACCACTTTCTAATTGGATTTAGGGGCCACTGCATAGGATGGAACCCATTCCTAACACTGATATCAGGTCTAGGAATCTAAGGCTAGACAGGTCTCAGAGCATAGGGGAGAGCCTAAAGCTGGTTTTCTACTAACTAGTTATAGTATTAAACTGACTCCTAATGACTTATTGTTATACCCATAGATTAATGCATTTCTCAACTCTCACCAAAGAAACTCACGTATTAGCAGCAGATGGTGATTAACACAGAAACCCAGAACTGGCCAAGGAACAGAAAACAAAAGGCTTCAGAGTGCTGATCCCTGAATAGGACACCTGTATCAAATGTCCTCCTCCCAAAGCTCAGGGATCATCATAGAAGGGGAGGGGGTGATGGAAACTGTGTAAGAGCCAGAAATGGTGGATGACCACAAGGAATCAAGAGTTTTCCATACAGTTGGTCAATTACATATGTACGCTGGGAAATGCTAAGAAACCCTAGCCCTGCCTGAGGAACTACTGGCAACCAAGGGCTGGTGGGAAGGGGAGTCAGTATCTTTCAAGGATGGGACTCTTGGTAGGTCAACAGGGTCAAGTGAATGGATCCACACCGAAGGACATTTGGGGACACAAATTGCCTTCTGTAGATAAATGTAATACAGTACATTAAATTGGGTGAGATGAGGTGGTTTACATGGAAAGAGTATGCACATAATAATAATGAAACTAACAGGGTTCATTGGAGTTTGTTCTCTACTCCTAGTCATGCTTGAAATTTTCTGCAATAAATTTTTTACATGGAATTACACACCTGAATAAAGTAGTCTTTTACTTTTCCCAGCACAAATGAAGAAATCTTTTCTCATTCACCTACAATGGGCCTCTGTCCAGAACAAGCTAGAATAAGTCCACAGTCAGATGGAGGTGCATCCTCATCACAGCTTGCTTACAGGATGTCAGAACTGGGAAAGACCTTGTGCTTTCCTGACTCATAAAGAGCCTCAAACAGGTGTGTCGGGAGGAGGGGCAAGATAAAAGAGCTGGACCTGCGGGACCTGCAGCCCTGATCCTGCTTCCAAAAAAAAACACAGCTTCTACCTGCCCTTCCACTTATCATAGAAATGGGCGACTGTTCCACGGAAAGATGTCACAGTTTTGGACATCAGAAATTTAGAAATTTCTGGCAATAAGCTCAGGAGCCCAGCCTGGGCTTATGAAGGAAACTGTCCTGAGTTTACACCCATCTCGTCTTTTCCTTCTTCCTAACATAGTTAAAATGATTCTGGGTCCAGCTTGTTGTTCCTAGATAAAGTTTAAAATGTGAACCTCCTGACTAGCCCCGTCTGTCAAGTTGACACTCCTTATCTGTGGAGAGGTCCCTGAACGTATTTATGTAGGAGACTGAGGTCCTATAATCCAAGTGCCTGCTGAGGTTTTCGGGTCCTCCTCTTTAGCTACTGCTATCCCACTTGCTATCGATTTCAGGCGTCCAATCCACACTGGCCTCTGAGAACAGACTCCTTCTGTTTCCTGACTGGCAACTGCCAGCTTACTCCACCACACCCCTCACCCAACCTCTATACCTCTGAGAAGACCAAGCTTTTTCTTTTCTGCTCCTTAATGCACTATTCTCCTGGGCTGCCAAGACAGGCCCACATGCAGCTGGCTAGGGAAGGCCCACGTCCAAGCTGCCTGAGCTTCTGCACAGCTGGTTAGGGAGGCCTATGCCCGGGCTGCCTGAGCTTCTGCACAGCTGGTTAGGGAGGGCTATGCCCGGGCTGCCTGAGCTTCTGCACAGCTGGTTAGGGAGGGCTATGCCCGGGCTGCCTGAGCTTCTGCACAGCTGGTTAGGGAGGGCTATGCCCGGGCTTCCTGAGCTTCTGCATAGCTGGTTAGGGAGGGCTATGCCCGGGCTTCCTGAGCTTCTGCACAGCTGGTTAGGGAGGGCTATGCCCGGGCACAGCTGGTTAGGGAGGCCTATGCCAGGGCTTCCTGAGCTTCTGCACAGCTGGTTAGGGAGGCCTATGCCAGAGCTGTCTGAGCTTCTGCACAGCTGGTTAGGGAGGGCTATGCCCGGGCTGTCTGAGCTTCTGCACAGCTGGTTAGGGAGGCCTATGCCAGGGCTTCCTGAGCTTCTGCACAGCTGGTTAGGGAGGGCTATGCCCGGGCTGCCTGAGCTTCTGCACAGCTTGTTAGGGGAAGGCTATGCCCAGGCTTCCTGAACTTCGGCACAGCTGGTTAAGGGAGGCCCTGTGCCTGGGCTGCCCAGGCTTCTGCACAGCTGGTTAGGGGAGGCCCTGTGCCCAGGCTGAGCTTCTGCACAGCTCGTTAGGGGAGGCCCTGTGCCCCGGCTGAGCTTCTGCACAGCTGGTTAGGGGAGGCCCTGTGCCCAGGCTGAGCTTCTGCACAGCTGGTTAGGGGAGGCCCTGTGCCCAGGCTGAGCTTCTGCACAGCTCGTCAGGGGAGGCCCTGTGCCCAGGCTGAGCTTCTGCACAGCTGGTTAGGGGAGGCCCTGTGCCCAGGCTGAGCTTCTGCACAGCTCGTTAGGGGAGGCCCTGTGCCCAGGCTGAGCTTCTGCACAGCTGGTTAGGGGAGGCCCTGTGCCCAGGCTGAGCTTCTGCACAGCTCGTCAGGGGAGGCCCTGTGCCCAGGCTGAGCTTCTGCACAGCTCGTCAGGGGAGGCCCTGTGCCCAGGCTGAGCTTCTGCACAGCTCGTCAGGGGAGGCCCTGTGCCCAGGCTGAGCTTCTGCACAGCTCGTCAGGGGAGGCCCTGTGCCCCGGCTGAGCTTCTGCACAGCTCGTCAGGGGAGGCCCTGTGCCCCGGCTTCCTGAACTTCGGCACAGCTGCTCTTTCTTTTCATCCCAACCCTGTACCTTTCAGGATAAGCACATATTCTAGGAAAAGGTATGGATGCAAAAAGTGAACACACACTCAAGTGTCTCTGGTGTCACACTCTGCTGTCCCTAGGTCCTCATGAATTTGGCTAATTCAGGGCACTGCCCTTGCTTTTTCTGATGGCTCCTGCCACTAGATATATTCTGAACTGAATACTTGTTATAATTTTTTCTCAATGTATTTATACTTCCTGCTAGTACTGACATAGATTATTGTTCAATTAGCTTTCTACTGAAGTGATAAAACACTCATCAAAGCCAACTTGGTGGGGAAAGGGTTTATTTGGCTTATGCATCCTGAGCACAGTTCATCATTGAGGGAAGCCAGGGCAGGAATCTAGAGGCAGCAGCTGAAGCACAGCCCATGGAGGAATGCTGCTTACTCACTTGTTCCCTGGCCTATGCTTAGCCTAATTTCTTATATAGTGCAGGACCAAATGCCCAGGAGTGCTACCACCCACAGTGGGCTGAGCCCTCTGTGAGAAAGTGCCTCACAGACATGGCCACAGGGCCAATCAGACAGAGAAATACCACAACTGACGGTCCCTCATCCCAGATGTGTCAAGTTGACAAATAAATGAAGCCAACCATTACAATTATATTTTGAAATCCATACTTTAGCTTGTTAATATCTTTCTAGTATGAATTCTTCGTATGCAAAACACAACCATTATTACATTTCTCTCCCTTTGGGAACCTAAGTATTTATATCAGAGTGCCTCAGCCACATATACTGTAGAGAGTTTTATTCAAGTCAGCAGATCAAGTGCACATAAGATGGCTAGCATCAGTTTAAAAAATCCCTATTATATTTCCATTGTAAGAAATCCTTTCCTATATCAAATTATGAAAATATTTATATTTTCTTGTGAAGTTATTTATGTTGGGCCCTTTCGCATTTAAGTATTTGATTCATCCTGAGTTTTTAATTATGTGCAGTCATCTCTTCGAATCTGTGAGGTATCAGTTCCAGGACTATCAGTTCCAGAAACCTTGGTCCCAGATACAGAAATCTGTAGGTGTTGAATCGGCTACGTAAACTGGTATCGCACTTGGACAGAACTTGTGCATGTCCTCCATAGATTTAAATGATCCCTAGATTACTCATAATACCTAACACAGTGTAAATGTTATGTAAGCAGTTATATGTTTTGCTTAGGAAATACTAAGAGTCTGTACCTGTTCAATTTTTTGAAATTACTTTCAATATATTATAGTTTAAATCCATGAATACGGGGTACCACGCCACATGATTATTTAAGCATCATTTTCCAGGTCGCCCACCCTTTCTCTCACTCATCTACTATGCTAGCTTTATTACCTATGCCATTTTTCTCAACATGTGAGCCTGCCCTACGTTCTACAGTCCAACCCATCTCCTGGAAAAGTGTGACATTTGGCAGAGAAAACAGCCTCGTTTCTTGGGATCTGGTTCCTAATCTTGGCTCTTCCAGCCTTTTGTACTTAAATGTGCACTTCGGAGTCTATTTCTCAACCATCAAGTAAAAGGACATTATGATTTGAATTAAAATCCATCCTTTATGACAGTTAGAAGAGGAGAGCCCAAAAGAAAGCAGGTTTTTCTGCAACACCGCCAAGATGGAGGGAGCCTCACCAGTGCAAGTGACTACACTGAGGTGGAGGCTGATTTTCCACTATCAACCTGGCACATTTTGTAGAAAAAAAGGTATTAGAAAAGTGAATGTGGTGGGATTTTTAGTAGTTTACATGTTAAATTTTTGTTTGACAAATAGTTTCACAACTTGAAAAAAATGGTTGAAAACACTTCTTTACTATTTTATCAGCATACCAATTAAGCTGAGTTTATAATTAGTAAAGTTTCTCACTTTCCATTTTAAAAATCAATCAATCAATCTATCCATCTATCTGGGGAGAGGGGCACATCTTTTTGAGACAGGGTCTCTCTGCAACCCAGCTGGCCTAGAACTCATTCTGTAGACCACGCTGGCCTTGATCTTACAGAGTGCTTCTGCCTCCCGAGTGTTGAGGCATGCCTGGCTCTTTAAAGAGTATCTTTTTTTTTTTTTTTGGTCTTTTTGAGACAGGGTCTCCCTGTAGCCTCAGCTGGCCTTGGAACTCACTCTGTAGACCAGGCTGGCCTTGAACTCACAAAGATCCGCCTGCCTCTGCCTCCCGAGTGCTAGGATTAAAGGCGTGTGCCACCAAGCCCGGAGTAAAAAGTATCTTTTAAAAACTGTATAATCCATACAATCCCATGTCTCTCTTCCTAAATCAAACTTTAAAAAAACATGTGTGGTATATATTCTGTTTAATTATATACTTTATGAAGAAACAGGCATTTTAAAGCCTCCCACTAAAGCTACCTTTTAAAAATAGGAAACTCGGGGGGGGGGGGGGACACGGGTCTAGATTTGATAAAAAATAAAAATAAATAAATAAATAAATAAATGAATAAAAATAGGAAACTGGGGCTGAAGAGACAGCTTGGTGGTTAGGAGCACTGTCTCTTGCACAGGACCCAGATTTGAATTCCAGAACCCACATGGTGGCTAACAACCCTCAGTAACTCCAGTTCCAGGGGATCTGACGCCCCCTTCTGTCCTCTATGGGCACTCCATGACATAGGTGCATTTATATATATGCAGACACAACACTCATATGCATAAAATAAAAATAAATTTTTAAATGTTTAAAAAACAGGCCATTGCAAATTTTCCATGTATTAGACTTCTGACAATTTCCAAATTTTCTTTTAAGTCAAATAACAGAAGATTATTTTACTACACTTTAAGTTTAATAAGATGCATCTTTCATAAACTCAACCTCTGGTCAGGCTTCTACTTGTATTTCCTTGGATTCTTCTGTAGTGACTTCACCTAAGTTCACATTTTTGGATAATTTCAAGTTGTACATTTGTATCATTCTATGTGTGACTAAGACAGCACAGAATAAATGGATATGGTATAGTCATGTTGATTGTAAAACAACTACTACTATGATGACAACACTATACAAAAGGGCTTGTGGCCCCTGACCTTCGAAGCATAGAACAACTCTGATCCAGACACTGGACTCGTTTTGGTACTTTAATAATTATATCAAAAAAACTCAGATTCAGGGCTAGAGAAATGGGTCAGTGGTTAAAAACATTGTCTGTTCTTGAAAAGGACCCAGGTTCAATTCCCAGGACCCACATGGTGGCTAATAACTGCCAGTAACTACAGTTCCAGGGGATGCAAAGGCCCCTTCTGACCTCCACAGGTGCTCCACAACAGTGGGACACTCACAGGCATGCAGGCAATATACTCACAGACACAGAATAAAAACAATAAACAAAATATTTTTAAAAACAATTCTGATTCATTTTTTATCTTTCCAAGGACTTTGTTTTTTCACTATAGGACAAGACACAAGTGTTTAGTTAAAGGCTGTCTCTTCGTAGAAATTAGTAGTCTGTCATGTTTTTGCAAGGTATTTCATTTCCTGAACACATTATCAGTCCTGTATTCCAAAGTCGCTGATAGGAACTGGAGAAGAGAGCTGGGAAAGACACTATCTGCTAGCCACATCATGTAAAATGGTAAGCCCCATCAAATTAGAACTCAATAAAGGAAACCTGTTTTAATCTACTTAGTTCCCAAACTTCTCATGAATTTTAAGACTAAACTTTAAAATCCACTGATCTTCTAAAAATGAATATAAACTAAAGCACTTTTCTTAAGAAGGGGAAAGCATACATAGAGCAGTGGTATATACACTTGTCCTGTGACAAAGCTTGAAGCCAGTTGTGGTCAGAATCATTGTGTTACACAATCTACAACTATAAAACAAGCACAAGACTGTTTTTTAGAAAATAATTATTAGTATCTTCTTACCTCCCAAATCATTTTTACAACAAGGTATCTCCCTTACTGATAATTTTGCTAAATATTTTTTCTCTATATGAACGCCAACAAACACATATGCCACTGTGTAAACCTGTAGGGAAACCAGAGAACTACGGTGTGGTATCTGTTACATCTCATTCAAGTGGGACAATCTAGCACTAACTCATCAGAGGAATAAAAACATACCAATGTTATTAGTTCACATCAAATGAATGTGTTCAGCAAATCCTGGGTCTTAGTAATAGCCTTCGTTTAAATTTAACTAAATTTTGTCAGCAGGCTGGCAACACTACCATTCATTCTTAATAAAACCAACAAGAAGATCAAATGACTAGGAACCAAAATAGCACTGGGAGGAAGAGTCATAAATGATGAATGATGAAAACAGGAACAGAGCACCCGTTTCAGGGGTGATTTTGAGAGCCTTCCTTGAAAACCTGGATGCTAAAGCTGGGCTTTGTGCTCTGTCCCCACACTTACAGGTGACATTCCTGAAAATGGACAAGAAAGAAGTACTTCAGATAAACCCTGTCTTGCAGGTGATACAGTAAGTGGCACAAATACCCAGTATCAGGAAGGAAGTGGAGGGAGGGCAAAAGTTTTTATGCACCCAAGCTGCATGACAGTGACGAGGGAGCAGCATTCAAAGCCACCCTACCTGTGCTTTTTGATGCCATTGGAGAGTGCATGTCCCCCACCACAATCCTTCACTTCGGACATCCTGTGGTTTCCACTGCTTGAGTGCTCTTCGTTCTCTTCAAAGGAGTGTGCAGTCACAGCTTCCAGGCGAGTCAGGGACTTCTCAGACTCGGAATCTGCGGCAGGGCAGGTTCACAGTGAACAAACTGAACTTTGCTATGAGGTTTTGGTAACAATGATATCTCACTCAATGCATCTGGCTTTGAAATTCAAGCACCTTACTTTGTCCTTTCACAATCCTTCTACAAACACCTCAGAGATTTCAGGGAACCTGTTCCCAATGCACTCAAGTGGACTTAAGACAGATGTATACTTGTATAAATTTACAATTAAACCAATTTTATAGACTGAAAGGGACAATCAAAGATTATCCCATTTTTAAAGAAATGTACATTCGGTGGTATCCTATCCTCAATTTCTCTTCCCCTTTCAAGGCATCTTAACTATAGCTTACCCAAAAGAAGTTTCAGTTTTTAAAACTTGTGTATAATGGAAAAGCTATAGTTACTACACTGATGATTAGTTTTAAGTCACATTTAATGCTATAGCAGCCAAAGTCAGTAATTTAAAATACAGGTAAAAAGCGCTCTTTGGCATGAGGTAATGCCTCTACAGTATTTATCAGGCATTTTGAGGATGGCAACACCAAGTTTCCAGGTAGCGATGCCACACCTGCAGGTGGCTGTGCATTCAGGACAGGACCATCTGCCTGCTAGAGGAAGCAGGAGGATCCACATCTGCAGGAGGCAGTGCATTCAGGACAGGACCATCTGCCTGCTAGAGGAAGCAGGAGGATCCACATCTGCAGGAGGCTGTGCATTCAGGATAGGACCATGTGTCTGCTAGAGGAAGCAGGAGGATTCACAGCTGCATAATCTGTGGTAGTTTCTGAGCACTTTCACACCTTTCTCTCGAGGATGCTTTGGGGAAGATGAGGCAGGACACTGGATTATCAAGAAGTACACTAATGCTTCGCAGCTTGTGGAATCTGAAGCCATTTTCCGACTCCTTGCTTAATACTTTATTTCAGCCCCAAACAGTAGCCATTCAGTACTCACCCCCCCCCCCCAATTTTTGCAATGGGCCTCTGTTCCTAGTAAAAATAGAAATGCAAAATGATCCATTCTGACTCTACTCACTTGTCCTCAGCTCTAACAAATACTTGGACACATATCAGAAAGCTGCTTAAACACAATTACCATAATCTGCTCAGTGGGTACAATAGCCAGGCTTCCATCTGCCAAGTATGGATTACAGCTGGATTCTGAGAAACAAAATGATTTAAACTTTTGTTCTTTCTCCTGAATTCTAGAACTTAGCCCAAAGCATGGAGGCTTACTGGTATCACATTAGTCTGATCCAGAAAAAAACAATTGCTGAGCCACAGTGCTGGCTGCAGGGCCACAGCTTGGATGATAAGGAACACCTTGAGCTCTGAATGATCCGACTTTCAAAAAGACCACAGCTTTGCTCTCCTGTGCCTCGTCACAGAAGCATGCCAGTGCCCCACGCATGGTTTTGCTTTCCATGGTTACAGTTACCTGAGGTCAACTATGCTTCAAAGTCATTACACAAAAAGTTTCAGAAAGAAATCATTTGCTGGTTTTCAACTGTATGCCATTTGGAGCAGCAAGATGAGCTCCCACGCCATCCATGCCATCCATGCCATCCCTCTTCAGAGGGAAAGCTGGATCAGGGTTCGGAACAGCAAGCAGACAGGAAGGGTTCCTGTCTGCACTATGCAGTTTGCTTTACATGAAAAATATTAAGAATTTCAAGTCAAACAACCTTGTCTTTGCTAGTGTCATTTAAATGGATTTGTAGTTTATAATTTAGATGTCAAAAAATCAAAAAGCAACAAAAAATACCTGGAGCATTTCTGAAACATTGCTATGCACAGAATATTGTGTTTGAAGTTAAAGGACACAAATTACAAGGAAGGAACCTGCCCATTTTACAGGTTTTGTTCTTTTGTTTGGTTTTTAACCAAAAGGCAGATGTATGGTAAACAGTAAACAAGAGACAGGAAAAGCTCCTACGAAGCAAAGACACTCCCCAGACAAGATTGCAGTGGAGGTACAAGCTGGATACCATGTTCTTCTGTATGAAACACTTCAGGAACACACGTGTGGGGCCACTGTGTTCATCCTGGCACACAGCACACACAATCACATGGCCCAACAGACCTCTGTGTTCATCCCAGCACACACAATCACATGGCCCAACAGACCTCTGTGTTCATCCCGGCACACACAATCACATGGCCCAACAGACCTCTGTGTTCATCCCGGCACACACGATCACATGGCCCAACAGAGCTCTGTGCTCATCCCGGCACACAGGATCACATGGCCCAACAGACCTCTGAGTTCATCCCGGCACACACGATCACATGGCCCAACAGAGCTCTGTGCTCATCCCGGCACACAGAATCACATGGCCCAACAGACCTCTGTGTTCATCCCGGCACACACGATCACATGGCCCAACAGAGCTCTGTGCTCATCCCGGCACACACAATCACATGGCCCAACAGACCTCTGTGTTCATCTCGGCACACACGATCACACGGCCCAACAGACCTGTGTGTTCATCCCGGCACACAGGATCACATGGCCCAACAGACCTCTGTGTTCATCCCGGCACACAGGATCACATGGCCCAACAGACCTCAGTGTTCATCCCGGCACACACGATCACATGGCCCAACAGACCTCTGTGTTCATCCCGGCACACATGATCACATGGCCCAACAGACCTCTGTGTTCATCCCGGAACACAGGATCACATGGCCCAACAGACCTCTGTGTTCATGCCGGCACACAGGATCACATGGCCCAACAGACCTCTGTGTTCATCCCCGCACACACCATTACATGGCCCAACAGACCTCTGTGTTCATGCCGGCACACACGATCACATGGCCCAACAGACCTCTGTGTTCATCCTGGCACACATGATCACATGGCCCAACAGACCTCTGTGCTCTCTGGTGAGCAGCACTTGACCCCACTCCAATGTCTCTCCTCCTCGTCATGTCCTGAAGTCTGTCTCCTCTATCTCCCTCTTTCCCACCCCTCCATCCTTACTCTCCTCTATTTTGTTCCCCAACTCCCCCTCTCATACAACTTGGCCTGTCAAATGAAGGGCCCTGGCAAATGTCACTAATTACCTACATTCCGCAAAGTCCGGTGGCCATTTTTCAGTTCTAATTGTGATTTATCTACTATCTCTGACACTGCTTAATTCATTCCTGCCTTCTTTATACTATGTACAATGTGGGATCCAGAAAACAGTAAGATCTATTCACAGTCCATGGGTATAGTAATGACTTTTCTGTGGCTGTGATAAAACACAACGACCAAGACAACTTATAGAAGGAAGAGTTTATTTGGCTTATGGTTGGAGAGGGTTAAGAGGCCACTGTGCAGGGGAAGCATGGCAGGAGCGGCAGGAACGGAAAGCTGGGTGCTCGAGTCTTCAAGCAGGCCTAAGATGCCCAGAGATAAATTCAAAAATGGGGCCAGGCTATGAACTCTCAAAGCCTACTCCCAATGATACGCTTCCTCCAGCAAGGATACACCTCTTGAAGGCTCCACAACCCTCCCCAGTGTCACCAACTGACCAAGTAGTCAAAAGCTTGAAGCCTCGCATTCAAACCGCCATAGTCCAGCAAACATGGACTGTGTGGCAAACAAACGCGTTCACAAAATTTTTCTAGGTATAGTAATAGAAGTCAGAATGAGGACAGTGGGACACAAGGGAGCCATCAGAAACCTTTACAGCAAAGTGTCGGAAACTGGCTCTGGCTACTGATTGAGTTTAATAAACTGATGAGGAAGAATGGGGGGTAGGGGGACACAGGGACACAAAATCACTACACGGGACCTGTTTTTGGCAAAGGAAACAGCATTGACCAATACAATGAGGTAACTATACAGGATAAAGCAGCAACAGAAGTAGGCAGAGGGCAAAAAGAATACAGAACAAAGCCAGGAGAGGCATTATACATCAGACATCTTTTTGTTGTGTATTCAAAGTAACTGAATTGTGCATTCAAGCAACTACCTGTTACTTCATGGGTAGTATCAGTCATGCAATGGATCACATCTACCTGTCACTAAGCTAAAGTTCAATATCCCCCAGCAAGTGTAGAAGCTCATGACATGTACTGGTCCTACCTCTACTAACTAGTGTGAAATAGACTACTTTTATTCTTTATGGGTCACAACTTCTTAGCACTAATCACATCAATTTCCAGAGTGGCATTGTTTCAAAAGAAGACCCACTGTTCTGAAGTGTTTAAAGTCAAACATGTTTCAATTCAGGTATCAGTCCCTCATTATTCTTATTTCTGACTTTCCCACTGCATCTGGCCCCAACAGCACTGTGCTTCTATAAGCACTAAGGCCATAGCTAATGTGCAGGCTTAACAATCTGAGTCAAAGCCAATCCACGAAAGTGATTTTTACATCTCCTGGCAAAGTAACTCAGTGATAGACTTCAACATCTGAGTGAGAATTCAATTTTATAGGGCAGGCTTTTCTATTTTGTCCCATGTATAAGTATCAAATAAATAGGCCTTATCTACTGTCCACTGTGAGTGGGCAATGGATTAATGCCTTAGAGGGCAGCAGCATCAGTGAAGAGTGCTGCATGCCTCCACGTGCTGGCTACAGTTGTCCCGCAGGAGTCCAAGCCGCATGGCTCATGCTTTCCTGCATGCCTCCATGTGCTGGCTACAGTTGTCCTGCAGGAGTCCAAGCCACATAGCTCATGCTTTCCTGCATGCCTCCATGTGCTGGCTACAGTTGTCCTGCAGGAGTCCAAGCCACACAGCTCATGCTTTCAAAAAAATAAAATAACAAACAAAAGGGAAGCAGGAGCAGCAGGAGCTTCCTGGAATGCACATGGAGTTTCACATAGTTTTGCAGGTGGGTGGTGACTCAATAGATCTTAGCTGTCCCTGTGAAGGCTCATGAGCCACAACCCCCTACTCCCTGGTTTGAGCTATTTGGAGGTGGTAGAAACTGTAAGAGGCAGGACCTAGTGGGAGATCTTGTGGTCACTGCGAGTGAGGACTTGTGAGGGATGTGGGACCTGGTTCCCTTCCTCTCTTTTGCTTCTCAGCCATGAGGTAAAGAGACATGCTCCACTACGTGTGTCCACTACAATGTGCAGTGTGTCATGGACTTAGCAATGAAGCCACTGATGATGAGTGGAAATGTCCAGAACTGGGAGCCAGAATCAACCTTTTCTCTTTTAAGTTAAATATCTCAGGCATCTGTTACAATGATGAAAGGCTGGCGATGGGGATGGTTAATGATGTCACACAACGACGTGAATGCACTTAATCCTACCAGACAGGACACTGAAAATACGTTGGCAGGGTACATTTTATATAAATTTTACTACAATAAAGACAGTAACAAAAACAAAAATTCAACTTCAACAAAGGCTGAAGGTCTATCACACCACATTAGATACTTGGACTGTACTCTGGGAGTGTTCCTCTGGGAGTGCTCCCCTCAATGCCAATTACAAAAGATAATCAGATGGGAGGAAATTGGTTCATTTTTCTATATACATTTTTCAACAAAGCAGCAGAAAGTTTATTTTAATAACCTAGTCATAGCATGCTAGCACTTCATTCTTATTTTCCATTGCACTTTCCCCTAGAAACATTTATATTTCTGTAATAAGCAAAGGCATTAAAAAAACCCCTGGAAACTTCACTGACACCTGAAAAACGGGGTAATGGATCTTATAAAATTCTCTGCATTCTTCAGTCATCTTTCGAAGGATAGGAAAATCTGTATAGCCCTGGTGATAGGAAACGTAAAACCTGGTATTGTTTCTTTTAATTTATTTCACTTAGTTCCTAAAGGGTTCAGGTGAGTTGTAATGACTATTATACTTTAAAGAAAAAGTGCCGGGGGCTGGAGAGATAGCCTAGCGGTTAAGAGCGCCGACCGCTCTTACAGAGGACCCGGGTTCGATCCCCAGCTGAGAATGGCGGCTGAGAACCGTCTGAAACTCCAATTCCAGGAGAACTCCAGTTCCAGGGGAATCCGAGACCCTCTTCTGACCTCCGCGGCATTGCACGACATGGGTGCACAGACCTACATGCAGACAGTACGTTCATACACATACAGAAATAAATAAAATTAAAAAAAAAAAAAAGAAAAAGAAAAAGTGCCAGGATGAAACACTGTTTTACAAAGTAAATGTTTTGGTTTAAAGAGAAGCATTAAGGTTGACAGACTCTCTGCCTGATTTGGACTACTCTAAAACAATAGTCTTAATAGAGTATCTTTTAAAAAATTCAATGTTTCTTTTAAGGTGGTAAAGAATCAGGTGCTTAAAGTCATCAAAACACTGAATTATTCTCACCCATTTCCGACTGAACGTGGTGCAGTTTGGGTATGAAGCACCCTGCAGTCTCGGAGTGTGCACAGGTGAGCTGCAGAGAAGCCACTGGGTAAGATGGCTCTACCTGAGCACAGCGCTAATCAAGAGACAGATTCCTAACTGAACGGGGAGGAAGCACCTGCTGGGACCGCACCTAGGAAGGGTGTTTCCTTGTTCCTGGACCCCGCCTGCCCTGTCTATCCCTGTCTCAGCCAGTGCCAGGCAAGCTGCCTCCTCTCACATATATCCCAACTTCACGTGCTTTCTGACCACAACCCTACTGCAGCGCAGCCAGCCACTATGCCCACAACCTTTGAAACCATAAGCCAGAATCAACCTTTCCTCCTTGAAGTTGATTTGCTCAGATATTGCTGACACAGTGACAAAATAGAACTAACACAGTCCCCCTTTCTCATCAAAATCGGAGCCAACAGTTGTGCCTGAATCGCTGTGACTCCAACTTCACTTGAGTTTAGATAATCTTTACTTTTACCTTTCCAAAGATTTCCAGGTGATTAGTCTTTCCTACCATTAAAAGGATGAAAGAATAGGTTAGAGAATTTACAATATAAGCATGCCAATAATTCTCCTGCGTTATCCTGATAAGCACTCTACGAGACCTTTGAAAACCAGCCCAAGAACAAAGGGCACAAAGGAACAAGGCATGGAGGAAATTCAGGTAAGATCCAAATCCTGCTTCCTCCTGTACTTACGGTAGTAGGAAAGCCCACGAAACACAGGCTCAATTTAAAACCTTTATTGTTTATGGTTTTCCAAGAACTAGGCATGTTCAACACAAGGTAGTACTTAAAATATTGGTGCCAAATTTCTACTTAGCCTTAATAATTGCATAAACTCAAAAATAAGACACAAACAGGAGCATCACAAGCAAAACCTATCTCAATCACATTTAAAGTAAATTATGAACTGACAATGAGTCCAGAAGTCGCTGCTAAGAGACTGCTGCAATAATTTACTAAGGAAGTGACGAAGGCCTGGACAGAACCTTGGCCACGTACAGAGGTTAGAGACACTGTGGGATCCTGTCTAGGTGACGTCTGAGATCAAGGTCAGTTGCCACGTATAGTGTTGCTTATGACAGAGATTTTAAAAAATTGCTTTCTTTGTCCCTAAAAAAACAAGTCTACTACTGTTTTCTCCAGCTTGTGAAATTTTCACATGTAGCTTAAGATGAAGAATTGCATGAATTGTGAGCTACTGGAAATACTACATGTATCCATTTGGGTACTAAATCCCAAGTTTCCCAATTGGTCTTGTTGACAGCCTTTCTCAACATTATTTTCAGTAAGGTTAGAGAGGCATGCACTCTACAAAGAACATAATTCTACAACTCAAGACCAGGTACAGAATAATCCAAGTTTAGAACATCAAAACTTATGAAGTACCTACCTAAGGGACTAGTTTCAGTGACATCTTAGGGGGACTACTGGTGCCCTTTGAGTATTCAGTGTCCACTCTAGTGGAAGACATACATGTAGGCATATGCTTAAACACTTAGGTTTGAGAACGGGAGAGAAGCTGCTTTCAGAGAAACCAGAGATTATGTTTGAGGAAACATGACAACATGACAAATAAGCTGCAGGGGGAAGGATGAAGGGACTGGAAGGGAAGACACAGCCCCAGGGGGAACCGGCAGCACCTTAAAGAACAGAGAGCATGGCCGAGATGACGCACGCGGCAGAGCTATAGAGGAGGTGGCAGGACATGGTCCTTGGAGGCTGGTGGTAAATGGATCAGTTCACAGAGTTTAGACTTTAACCTGCAGGTGATGGGAGTCAGTGACTGGAGGATGACTAATCTGTTTCAGACTTCACACAGGGCCCCAATATCCCATTTCTTGTGGCTGCCGTAATGATTACCACAGACTTGATGGCCTAAAATAACAGAAAGGACTTAATAGTCTGGAAGGCCAGAAGTCCAGCATGACCTTTCCTGGGTCAAAGTCAAAGTACCTCTGGGGCTCTAGAGGAGAACCCTTGGCTCACCTGTTTCTGATACAGGCACTTCTAGCCTCCTGGATACACATCAATCTCTGCCATGACTTCCTGCCACTTTCCTTCTGTGTGGCTGTCTAATCTCCCTTTGCTTTTCTCAAGACAGCAATTATGAAGGGATTTGGGATTTGGGTTTAATTTGGACACCCCATCATCTCCTCACCATCACATCTACAAAGATCTCAATGCAAACCAGATAATTTTTACAAGTTCTAGCAATTAGGAGGGGGATATATGTTTGGGGATATGCTTTTTAGCACACCACTCCCAGTGACACACAACGTGAAAAACAGATAGAAATGGGAATGGGAACCAGGAGATCTGTCAAGAGAGCAGTGTCACATGTGTGGGGCCAAAAGGAGGGGAAGGGAGGACTGCAGCCCCAGCAGGGGGTCACCATTAGACCAATGCTCTGGGGGGGGGGGGGAGTAAGGAAAGTGAGTGAAAACTGACCTCCACTAGCACAGTTCTGCCAGCATGGGGCTCGCAATGTCATTCAGCAAGGCATGGACCACCGGAGACAGAACGGGATGACAGAGCCAGCTTCCACCACACCGAGTTGCAGATTCTTTGGGCCACAAGGTAATGTTCAGTAAATAAAAGTGAATAGGAAATCTTATCCATGACTCAGTCTCCAATATCATTTGATTTAAGTCTTGAAAATGCAGCTCAAAATTTTACCTGAGCAAACACTGGAATCCCTAGTAAGTGTGGCAGCTGCCAAGGATGCAAAGCTCCTCAAGGACAGACCTTCCCATCTGGCTGAGGGGCAAGGCTGCCAAAAATCAAACAATCACATAAACGAGTACAACGTTTCAATCAGGTCTTCCTGAGCCCTGTTGAGCTTAGAAGGACACTGCCCACTACATCCCTAAGGAAGGCAAAGCGAGACTGTCCAATCTCACAGACACTGCTTTCATGCAACTTCTGCTCAGCTCTGTCCTAGGGCCTGAAATACAATGATGCTACTAGAATGTGAACTCTCTAAGTAGGGAGCATGCCAGCTTTTCTTTGTCCAGTTCTTGATATAGTGTAACTGTGTCTTAAATGCTGCTTACTAAGGGAAGTACTCCGAAGCACTAACCTGGCATTAGTCTTAATGCTCAATTATCCATTGGTTTCCCACTAACAGAACATAATAAAATTCAAATTCTTCAAAGACTCCTGTGAAAGGACACCACACATGGCTCCTAGACACCATCTCGGCTTTGGCCACCTCCTGTCACCACCCTCAGCACTCCCTCCTACTTCGGCCATGGTGCCTGTCCTGCCGGCTTTGAAACTATTTTTCTCCACCTTTGCACATGTTCCACTCCTCCACAGAGAAGAGTCTCTCCTCATCTCACCTGCATGGAGAACTCCTACTGACCCTTCAAGGGCATATATTTTGTGAGCCTTTCTTCAACTTTCCCAGTCTACTGTTTCTCCTCCAAACTGCTTGAACACCCGTTACATGTCATTTTGTGCCGCTTATTCATTTACCTGACCACAGTATTTACTGAGCATTCCTTTGCATTACACTTTCTAGGGGCTAGAAATACATCTGTAAACTGAGTACGAGCAGCCCCCCTAGTTGGGTACAACCAACAAGCAGATGCTTATCATGTGCAAGGCACTACTGAATGACGGGTAAGAAAGAAGGGCTAGAAAATTACTGTAAAGATTTCCCCAAACAGAAAATGTAGAATGCGAGATATTAAACACTACAGGCAGAGACATGTCTTGGTCAGAGGAAATAACAAGGAACCACTACCTTGGGGAGCCATGCTTGGCAAACTCTAGAACTAGTCTGAGGTCAGGGTGACTGGAGAGATGGAGAGGGCTAAGGCAGGTCTCTGGAAGGTGGCAGAGAATTAGGCCTCTATTGATGCTGCATTTATTCTTGCTGAGAAGCGAAGCCATTGGAGGGGTCTGTACAAAGGTGATACAAATTAATGCTCTAAAAAGATCCATGTTTAAGTATTGAATCCAATACTCAAATACTGTGAGATGTACAGTACGAGCAGGGAGACTTGTTAGAGAGCTCCCACGATAATACAGGTGACAGATGATGGAGCTTGGGACTGCATGAAGTGTGAAATTAGGTGGCATGGCCAGATTCTGCCATTATTTCAAAATAGAGCTGACAGGATTTGCTCGTGGATCAAGCATGAGAAACAAATGAAGAACCCATGCACAGAAGTAAAGATTCTCAGCACTAGCCTCCAGAAGTAGAAAGGCGGATCCTCCTTCTATCAAAGTATGGCAGTCAACCTATGGAAAAGGCAGGTATATAATGAGAACTCAGGAGTTCTCTTCTAGTTATTTAACAGTATTTAAGCATCCCCATGTTCCCATGAGACCATTAAGTAACTACGTCAAGTAGGTATTTAGATGAGTTGGAAATTCAGGGGAGGAATGAGTCTGGATATACAAAGCTGATGGAGCCACCAGAGTAGGGGCAGAGCCTAAAGACATGGGGTAGACGAGTTCTTCCAAAGCCAAGCCGCTCGGGCTCTGATGTACATACAGGTCACCTAGGGATTCGCACAAATGCGGATTCTCACTCCTTGTACCAGAACTGGGCCCTTAGACTAGGCATACTTAATAAGCTCCCAGATGATCTCCATGTTACTGCTCTGAAGACTGCATGTAAGTACAAAAACCCTAACATGAGCGTGTGGATGTGCAGTCTTTGGACAGCAAAGTATCACACTGTTGCCTACCAAGTTCATGTGCAGAACATGCAAATCTGGGTGTGGAGGTACACACCTTGAATCTCCCATATTCAGAACCAGAAGCAGGTGGAAATCTTGAGTTCCCACCCGGCCTAGTCTACATAGTGAGTTCCAGACCAACCAGGGCTGTATAGTGAGACCCTGTATTAGAATAAATAAATAGATACAGACAAATGAAAAACGCTTCTCATTTTTTAAATTTATGATTATGCACTGACAGTCATAAGTACTTGGCCATGTGTGATTACATGTCTGATTCTAGAGAATCAGTGTAGAAAGAATAAAGGTTCAGTGCATATATGGTAAATGTCACTACATTAAGGAAGAGGGCATTGAATGAGGTCTCATTGTAGGAACAAACACACAAAAGTGCTCAAGAACAAGAGGACAGGACAAGGACTTACTTCTTCATAGGTAAAGAAAAGAATTTCATGATGCCCTTATGTAGGTAACAAGGGCTGGGATTCTGAGCATATATGGAGGGGCTGGCCTCGCTAAAGGGCCCAACATCCATCACTGTGGAGCAGAGAAGGCAGGATAAGGGAGGACATATGCCCACGTGTTGCTGGCTTTGCTAGTGGAAACAAGAGAGTTTCTCATGGCCTAGCGGTTAAGAGCGCCGACCGCTCTTGCAGAGGACCCAGGTTTGATCCCCAGCACCCACATGGCGGCCAAGAGCTGTCTGAAACTCCGATTCCAGGAGAACTCCAGTTCCAGGGAAGTCCGACACCCTCTTCTGACCTCCGCGGCATTGCACGACACGGGTGCACAGACTTGCGTGCAGATAATACATTCATACACATATGGAAATAATAAAATTAAAAAAAATAAAATAAAATAATAAGAATAGGCTTTGGGGTGTGAGTTAACATCAGTTCAGTTATCAATGTCTCCATTGGACGGAGCAGGACAGACACTTCTAGTAAAAGTGTAAGTATGAAATAAGAATATAGAAGTGATTAGAAAAAATGCAATAGGTTAACTGGGTAGCAAAATGGGACAGCAGAAATTAACCACCATGAATGTCAAAATAAAAAGCCCAGTAGCATGGACTGTTATTACTGGGAACCAGCATGGAAGGAGAAGAGGCATGGTCTGCAGCTGTGCAAGGTGAGTGCATACAGGAGGAGACAGGCAGCACAGAGATTATGTGACAGCCATGCGATCCAAGGAGGGAGGTGAGGACACGAGAGAGACAGGGAACACATGGAGAAGATGCCTTAGTGCAGTAACAGAGATGTCAGAACAGGGTTTTAGAAAGTTCATGGAAGACAGGAGATAAAGGTATCCTTGTGGGGTATAGGAAACAGATTCTGGAGGAGATTACTACAAGTCAAATCCACATTCTGATCTTGGGAGTGAGTAGCTGCAGAGACTGGAGGACAGATCTCTTATCACATCCAACAGTCTACACTGCCAGCTGGGGTCTTACCACCGGCTGGCCAATAAACCCACCAATTTCAGACACTGGATCTTCCTTTCTATTTCTATTATTCCTAACAAAGCATCCTAACAAGCACTCAAAATATATTTGGTTAACAAGATTCTCTCAATGGTTAGGAAAGCACAAAATGTACAATAAATATTAATAAAGACATTAATTTCATCATTAAAAACATTTTTAAAAAATGTAATCTAGGCCTGATGGTGCATGCCTGTAATCACAGTACCTGGGACACTAAGACAGAAGGTTGAATTTAGGCCACCATGGGCAACCCAATGAATTCAAGAACAACCCAGGCTATGGAGTAAAATGCTGCCATAAAAACACACAACACAACACATACCCAAATACCCATTAAGTCAACCCAAAACCCAAAGCTTAAACTCACTAGTACGTACCTACAATGCATCTACAGCACAAGTAAGCTGTTGGGTCATTTTTAATGCTACAAACAGAAAGCTAGACTATTCCCTTCCACCGTTGACACATTAGAATGCTGTATCATGTAGACTACAGAGGACGTTTAGTAATGAGTCACATTCTGATACTAAATTTGCTGTACTTTGCACCAGCCAACTGATCTGGTCATGCCAGGCAATAAGGGATAGGCAAAAGTTAATACGGAGACTCTGCCCTTAAAGGAACATACAGAGTTAGGGGAGCTAGGTAATAAAGAAGTGGCACAAAATAAAAGGCAAGAACAAGACATTATTTAGCCAATCATCAAGGAAATGGGACTGTGGAGGACTTCGGAGTTTTGAGTAGGGAGGGTCGCCAAATACTAGCAGGTCCAGAGAGTGGGACAGAGGCACAAATAAAGCACATCTAAAATACACAACTATTTAAGAACCTGCAGAGAGAGAGAACTCCAGATGCAGGGATGGGATCTAAAGAACAGTGACCAGTGATCCAGGTGTACTTCACAGTTACCAACAACACTAACAATGCTGGTCCAATCCAGTATCCTCTACAAAACGCCATGCAGATGTCATTACATCTAACTATCACCTGCTGCACTTTTTGCATTAAGCTATTTGACAAGAGGTCACAACTGCTGTCACTAATCTACTAGAAAAACCCAAGTCATTAACTCACTACCCTTTGTTTTCTGGGTTTTGACTTGAAAAAAAGGCAGGATTTAATAAAGACAGGTGCTGAGAACTGCTGAAAATGCTAAAAGTAGCTTTAGTTGCATGACAGAACTGACTTTGCCAGTCCACACTATTGGATTTTTATACATTATTCATGCATAGTTCAACCAAAATAGCATTAAGAAGAAAATCTGAGAAGGCCCTTCTTGGGCACCTGATGTCAACATGTTTCTAAAAAGACAGTGATCACCCAGTAAGAAAAACATCTTGAACTTAACAGTATTCACAGGGCAGGAGGTTTTCCATGAAACTGCTATCTCAGACTAGTACTAACATTACAGATTAAAGCCATAATGTTATTTAAATGCTTCAAAACCCCTTAGAAAATGAGTAGAGACGTGTCAAGTCTTCGCTTTGGTTTTTCCCCCAAGCTGATGATTCTTCCTGCTCTCTGTGATGTCCCCTGTGCATCCTGACTGCAAGCTACCTAAGCACAAGTTTAACCTCTGATGCCATCTCACCTCTTTCTCCTCTTTCCCCATCACAGGGCCCAAAATGGTAAACACGGGTGCATGAATTGAGGAAATACTATGGATAATCATGGGTTCTTTACCGATTCCAGTTTTCAAACATATTAGTGGTGTTTATTCATTAAGCTATAATCCTTGAGTTTTTAGAAAGTGATGCTGATCCTGTCATAAACACCGAAGGGCCAAGCGCAGCTCAGTGGAAGGCTCTGAAGAGAGGGTCCAGTAGAGGAGGGGCTGTCTGTAAACGTCTGAGAGCTTTAGTAAAGACGAGAGCAGCTCAAAGAAGAAAGGGAAATGGGCTGGGCAGAAAGAATCACTATTTTCCCATAAAGCATTTCTACAACTTAACTGTTGGCAGAATGAAGTTCTACCATTTAGTGTTTTGTTAAATCTTCTTGCTTCCATATGTATTGAAAGCTTAGCCCCTTTCCCCTAAAACATTTAGTTATATTTGAAGTTTTACTTGACATAACTGTTTCATTCCTTTTTTAAAAAATTTTTTTATTAATTTTATTTATTTCTGTATGTGTATGAATGTACTGTCTGCATGCAAGTTTGTGCACCCGTGTCGTGCAATGCCGCGGAGGTCAGAAGAGGGTGTCGGATTCCCCTGGAACTGGAGTTCTCCTGGAATTGGAGTATTCAGACGGTTCTCGGCTGCCATGTGGGTGCTGGGGATCGAACCCGGGTCCTCTGCAAGAGCGGTCAGCACTCTTAACCGCTAGGCCATCTCTCCAGCCCCTGTTTCATTCCTTATATACATGAACACATGTGCAAGCCACGCACACCAGTGAAGACAAAAGGTGGAAGAATCATTACTTTGCTCTCCTTTTAAATAATTTCACTCAAGGGAATTTGGCCAAATTATAAGATAAAAAAATCTGTCCATTTTATGGAATTTTGTGAGATATTTAGCCACTAAGCATCCTGGAAAAGTAATTTCCTCAAGAGATCCTACACAGCTGGAAAAATTACTTCATGACACCATTGGCTCTGCATCACGGTAGATTTCCATTGATCTTATTGATCTGGAAATGTTTAAGGGGACATGAGAGAGGGAAACAGGGAATCGTGGAGAATTTCATCTAGGCAAAGTTTCTAAAGTAGAAGCTTTGTAAGAAAAAGTAAGTATTCAGTAAAAACATTAAAATACTTTAAGAGAAGTATCTTTAAAAAAAATTTTTTTTCCAGCACTCTGGAGGCAGAGGCAGGCAGATCTCTGTGAGTTCAAGGCCAGCCTGGTATACATAGCGAGCTCCAGGCCAGCTAGGACTAAAGGGAGACCCTGTCTCAAAAAGACCAAAAAAAAAAATTTTTTTTTTAGCTGGGTGTGGTGGCACACACCTTTAATCCCAGCCCTGAGCAGGCGGGAACAGGCAGATTTCTATGAGATCAAGGTGAGCCTGTCCACATAGTGACTTCCAGGTGGGCTGGAACTAGTGAGACCCTGTCAAAAAATATTTCCCCTCCACAGGAATAGGGAACTGGTTTGGTAGGTTAAATGTATGCCACACGAGAATAAAGAACTAAGTTGAGATCTTCAAGCACCACACAGGAGCCAGGCATGGCAGTGCCCATCTGCAACCCCAGGACTGGGGACGTGGGGCAAGTGGATTCCAGTCATTCTACCTGAAAGGTTGAGCTTCAGGTCCAGTGAGAGACTCTATCTCAAAAAATATGCAAAGATGAAGGCTGCATAAGAAGAAACAGTACGAGCCAGGAAAAAACTTCCTTTGCGTCGCTGGCCAGGGTAGTCCAAGAGACTCCCATAATTACACACGCTATTGCCACAGCCCTTGATTGCCTCCCAGAACCTGAAGGTAAAACCCTATTGCTGAAGACAGGACATACTTCGGAGACTTGAGCAATGGAGCTGGATCTGAGCTGCTAAGGTAGAACATCAATGGCCAAACATCAGCCTCAAGACCAAATATCCACGTCAATGACCAGCACAGTGCACCACATGGGTGCAATAGTGGCAATTATATCTTGGGAGAAATCAATGGCTAACTAATTGGACCTAAAGCCCACTCATTGGGAGGAAACTCATGTGGTATTATAAGCATAACCAGATACATACAACTGAAGAGGTCATAGATTTTAGAGAAATCCCCAAGGTTGACACATCCCTAGGCTAAGGTAGCATCTTACTAAGTACAAAAGAGGTATCCTTATATTTATAGACAAATATCTTAGACAACACTCAGATAAGAAGATGCTTCTGCACCAGATGAGATTAGTACATAGCCCCACAACTGGACACACACACACACAGACATGGTCTATGAATTGCTTGTGCCTAGGAGACACATCTACAATGCAAACTCTACACATAAGCCCCAAACATCATACAACACAGACCCAAGAAGACATTAACTACCTCGTAACTCTTGTTAAGGAAGCTCCCCAATGCAATAGGAGACCAGGAATTTAAAAGGACATGAAAGGTCAAGCTGTGACTATTAGGAGTGTACAGAGTGTGGATCCATGGACAGGTCACCTATATTCAGCTTCACCTACCTACGGCTCAGGGAACATCGCATAAAAGGGGGCAGAAAGGTTTTAAGCACCAGGGAGGTGATACAAGACCAAATGGAAATGAATCCTACAAGCTCCTCAGATCCTTGTTCATATGAACCTACAACATTGGTATCAGCATGCACAAGACCCATGAAAGCTCAAATGGACAAAAACCCTGCACAGAACTACAGAAATGGATAGCAGAGCCCAACCTTGGCTGAAGAAGTATTGGCAGCTGATGGCAGTTGGGTGAGGAGGCCCTGGCCTCCTTAGGAAGGGACTCTGGATGGGCTGAACTAGAGTTCAGGGGCACTGAGGAGAGGGCGGGGAGAGTAGTTTGGTGAAATAAACCCTAGCCCAAATGACAGAATGTGTAAACTTTGGTGTGTGTGGGGTTGCTGTAGGAGGGTGCCTAGGGAGAAGCAGGTATAAAAACTATTAAGACTGAAAAATTATGTAGGAAACACATACAAACTTCAATATAAAAAGAAAAGGAAAAAAGACTAAAAAAGAGTGATGTTGACCTGTGGGCTCTATGCATGAGGAGCAAGTGCACTCTCACACATGCATGCCACACATACACATTTTCACATCTCTCAATATCAACACAGGCTAGCTTTATCTATGATTATGATTCAGGAATTGAAAATAAGGAAATCTTTTTGTCAAAAAACCTTGCAATTCAAATCTTAAAACTAACTACGGGAAAGGATTTGTATGTTCCAACAGGCCAGAGTATCACCAACTTAATGGCTGAGAAAGAAAATGCAGCTTTGCAGTGAGTAGGATGTACCAGAAAGTGCCAGCAGAAGGAATGACTCCTCTGGGCATTGAAGAAAAGAAATGCCTCAGATTGCTGCAGACATCAGGCCCCTCTCTGGATCCTACTAGTAACAATGATTTTTAATGAATCCTAACGAAGCTCACCTTCTAGGTGCCGCAAACGTTTTAATACAAGAGACTTTCTTAACTCCCCCCCCATAGAATAAGGAGAAATATGATGATGATGAGGTCGTTCTCCAGCTGTAGATTGGAGCCAGCTGTTATAGAGGTATTCCTCTTGTAAAATTTGGTAAAACTGGGACTGGAGAAATAGCCTCCCACCCCCCCCCCCCCCCCCCCCCCCCACCCCCCATAGCAGTTAAGAGCACGACGTCTTGTTAGAGGACCCAGGTTTGATCCCCAGCACCCACATGGTGGCAGAACCGTCTGTAACTCCAATTCCAGGAGAACTCCAGTTCCAAGGGGAATCCGAGACCCTCTTCTAACCTCCGCAGCATTGCACGACACGGTGCAAACCTCATGCAGGACAGTACATTCATAAACATACAAAGATAAATATAATAATAAAAAAAATTTAAAAAAAATTGGTAAAACTTGCCTTCTTTAATTGACTAATGGACATAGAAACTGTGAAAAGGATTATTTTTCTATTCAGAACCAAATATTAATGCTAAAGTCTCCTTAAGCTATGCACTTAAAAGCAAAATATATTTAATACAGGAGCTCTGACATCAAACAAAATGGATTATTCTACCAAGGAGATGTTGGCCAGGGGATCCCAGCCCCCACAAAAGGTAAAGGCTCCTTGCCTCCAAACTGGATATCTGCAGGAAGAGAGGCCGATAAGGCCCTGCTGTTGAAGACCGATACAAACATGGAAAAGATGTTAGGGAGACGTGCACTTGCAAGTGTACGGATTTTCCTGGAATGCCAGAGAGTGTTACCAAGGCCACTAAACCAAGAAAGCAAATATAGTCCGTTGAGTCAAGCAAGAACTCCATCAGCACCAGTTACACCTCATGCTGCTGGAAATACTGTGGAGCAGTGCAGCCAATATGTTGGCTATATCCCAATCTAATTGGCTATAGCCCTCCTCTGGAGAATTAACCCACGGCTGATGCCACAAGCTTACATCCCTCTAAGGTTAGGAGATGTTACAAACCACACGAAGACCCTGATCATACTTAACAGAAGAAAATGTAATTCATGAATTAACTACCAAACATCTGTGTCTATACCAAAGTAACCTACCATAACAATTAGTACTGTTAAATACCTATATTTTAATTGCGTGTGCTTCATTAGTAGGTTGAAAGGCATATATTATTACTTGTTTAAATACCTATATATCTAATTATACATGTGCTTCTTATTAGTAGGATCGAAAGGTTATGCCTGGACAAACTGTCAGCCCATGAAAGAAAACAGCCAGAATTGATAGAGACCAAGACAACAGCTCCAGAGAAAGTAGACTTTTTTTTCTCATCCACCTGTGCCCCTTTCTAAGCTAGGGACAATCTGCGGAAGAGGGGCGGGGTAGAATGTAAGGGCTCGATTGGGTGAATGTGAAACACTACAATCATATAGACTGGACACTCATTTGATCAACTTGATTGAAAATAGAAGCCCCCCTGTGGATGGTGGGACCCATGAAGTGTTTGGGTTTGGGCACAATGCTCGTAAATTGTTAAGAGAGGATGCTTGATACAATATTATCATTGTTGTTAAAAAAATTGAAAAACAAAACAAAACAAAACAAAAAAACCAGAAGGAAGATCCAGAAAGTTTTATGGCAGAATGCATGATCTGGAATGGGTAGGGGTGGGGTGGGGGGAAGGGAAGGGGATATATGCCTGAACTGAATTGGAAAATGATGTATGAAATACACAAAACATCAATAAAAATAAAAAAAATAAAAGAAAAATAAAACAAAAAAGAAAATAAGATTCAAGCAAGATACAAGTTTGTAGACTTTCTCTTGCTATCCTTTGGCTGCATAGCCAGCTCTCTGACAACACAACCACCAGTGTGCCTAGGAGGCAGCAAGGGGGGGAAGCCACACAGCAGCTGCGAGGAAATGGTAGGCCCTGGACCGGTGGAAAGCCTGTGGGCTGTCTGGCCATGAGAAGAAAACGAGGAATGTAAGCGAGGAAACACACGGCATGTTAGCTACCCAGGAGCACTGTGGACAGTGCACACAGAAGAACAGGGGAACACATGGTGTGTTATCTACCCAGGAGCACGGCTGACGGTGCACAGAGAAGAACAGGGAAACACATGGTGTGTTATCTACCCAGGAGCACTGTGGACGGTGCACACAGAAGAACAGGGGAACACACGGTGTGTTATCTACCCAGGAGCACTGCGGATGGTACACACAGAACAGGGGAACACACAGTGTGTTATCTACCAGGAGCACTGCAGACGGTGCATGGAGAAGAACAGGGGAACACACGGTGTGTTATCTACCCAGGAGCACTGAGGATGGTGCACACAGAAGAACAGGGGAACACACGGTGTGTTATCTACCCAGGAGCACTGAGGACAGTGCACACAGAAGAACAGGGGAACACACGGTGTGTTATCTACCAGGAGCACTGCAGACGGTGCACACAGAAGAACAGGGGAAAACACAGTGTGTTATCTACCCAGGAGCACTGCGCACGGCGCACACAGAAGAACAGGGGAACACGCGGTGTGTTATCTACCCAGGAGCACTGAGGACAGTGCACACAGAAGAACAGGGGAACACACGGTGTGTTATCTACCCAGGAGCACTCAGGATGGTGCACAGAGAAGAGCAGGACAAGGCTGAGAACACAGGGACCTGTTAAGATGACAGCAGATACAGCTCAGGTTGACAATGATGAAACATATATATTTTTTTATCTTTTTGAGACAGGGTCTCCCTTTAGTCCTAGCTGGCCTGGAGCTTGCTCTGTAGACCACCAGACTGGCCTTGAACTCACAGAGATCCACCTGCCTCTGCCTCCCAAGTGCTGGGATTAAAGGCATGTGCCACCATACCTGGTGAAACATATTTTAAATCCTTGTGTGTCCTCAGGGCTATAGAAGCATATATGCTTACTCCTTTACCCCACAATAATTGTGAGGCCTCGTTGCTTATGAAGAAATGATGCATAGCAAAATGCAGCAACTTTCCCAGGGGTATAAAATTTGGGAGAACCATGATTTATCATGAGCCTTCAGACCTAGTTCCTACAGTTTTAACCACACCCTACATTAACAGAACACAAACAGATTCACAGTGTCACCTGCTAATAGAATGGACAGGCCCTGGTCTGAGTTTCCTGGCCACGACACATGACTATATGAATCAATCTGGGGTATCTGCCTCAAGAGATGAAAAAGGAGCCAGTCACTTAAATGAGCCAACCCCAGGAGGAACCAGATCTCGGAGAAAGACCAAGAATCGATTTTGCACATAGCAAGCCAAAAGCAAAGCCTGCAAGTCTCCTGCAAGACACAGGCCAGGAGATAGAAATTTGCAACTGTGGTAGAATAATCACTCCCCGAGGTGGTCAAGGAGCAGTTGAGCTGCTAGGGCAAGGAAACAGACTCTCTCCTAGAGCCACAAGAGCACAGGACGGCTGACACCGTAATTTTAGGGCTTCTGTCTGCTAGAACTCTAAAAGAATCAATCTTTATTACGTAAGGTCCAATTTTAAGTTAGTATTTTAGGTTACATGTTATTTAAATGTAAGTTAAGGAAGCAGACATTTAAAGTCTCCTTGGGAAGGCACAAGGACAGATATGGAAAGGACGGCCTTATGGAAGGGTGTGTATTTCTTCTTTGGTAACAGATGTGAAGGAGGAAGTGGGAGGCCGCTGTGCAGACACTGTAGTAAGAAGATGAAGTCATTTCTAGGCCATGGCTGTTAAGACTTCAGTGAATTATGTGGCTAGATTAACAGCAGGTCACGACTTGAACTGAGGCTTCAGAGACATCATTTAAATGTGACTTCTACGCTGCTCCAAATGATTTCTTAATTTGTCACAGGAAATAGTAGAAAGGTCACAGGTGAGCAACTATGTTCAGACAAATGTAACAACACGTGTTTGCGCTACTTAAGGCTTGCCACTGTTCCTCTCCTTCCTTCCTGTAGCCAGGACAGAATATGCTTCCGGCGCAGGCACCTAGACAGCCTCAGGAGCAGCTCAACACAGCCATCCTTAAAGCAGCGGATCTGACAGGCCCACCTCAGCCAGCAACACATGGGGAATCCTATCAGGGACCACAGCTCTTTCTATCCCCTCTCTCCCAAGGGATGACTGTGAGACTGACCATTCTAACGTACCCGAGAAGCAGACAGGTGCAAGTCACTACTGCTAAATGCATCTCAAGAAAAGGATGAAGGGACCTGTTCCACAATTGAGTAAGAAAAGTGAGCTGGGGGGCTGGAGAGATGGCCTAGCGGTTAAGAGCGCCGACCGCTCTTACAGAGAACCCGGGTTCGATCCCCAGCACCCACATGGCGGCCGAGAACCATCTGAAACTCCAATTCCAGGAGAACTCCAGTTCCAGGGGAATCCGACACCCTCTTCTGACCTACGTGGCATTGCACGACATGGGTGCACAGACCTGCATGCAGACAGTACACTCATACACATAAAGAAATTTAAAAAAATTTTTTAAAAAGTGAGCTGGAGCTAATACCAAACAGAAAGACCCCCAAGACAAACTGACCCAGAACACCTGCATAGCCACTTATACTTGTTGTTTTTCAAGTTCTAATGTGCTTGTGAATACTCAAAGGTAAACCTGTAAGAGGCTATCTATTAGACCACTGATAAGAAGAATGTATGCATAGGATAAAGGGCAAAATGAGAATTGCACTAAGATCTGTATTTTGTTGTTGCTGTTACTGTCATTTTCTGGAGACAGGGTCTCACCAGGCAGACCAGAGTGGCCTCAAAATTAAAGAGATCTGCCTGCCTTTGGTTCCTGAGTGATGGGATTAAAGGTGTGCACCACCATGCTCCATTATTGTTTTAAAAATATAGAAGACTGGAGAGATAGCCTAGTGATTAAGAGCACCAACTGGGCTGGAGAGATGGCCTAGCGGTTAAGAGCACCGACTGCTCTTGCAGAGGACCCGGGTTCGATCCCCAGCACCCACATGGCGGCTGAGAACCATCTGTAACTCCAATTCCAGGAGAACTCCAGTTCCAGGGGAATCCGAGACCCTCTTCTGACCTCCGCGGCATTGCACGACACGGGTGCACAGACCTGCATGCAGACATTACATTCATACACATAAAAAATAAAAAAATAAAATAAAAAAAAAAAAGAGCACCAACTGCTCTTGCAGAGGACCCGGGTTCGATCCCCAGCACCCACATGGCGGCTAAGAACTGTCTGTAACTCCAATTCCAGGAGAACTCCAGTTCCGGGGGAATCCGAGACCCTCTTCTGACCTCCACGGCATTGCACGACACAGGTACACAGAACTGCATGCAGACAGTACATTCATACACAAAAATAAATAAAATTAAAATTAAAAAAATAATAAAAAAATAAAAGTTTTAAAAATATATATAGAAGACTGGCAACACAGGATTCTGGAGTTGTTTATATTCTAATCTCCACATTTAATCCTACGCTCTTCCTGGTGATCCTTTAGGGAAGTCCCTCACCCAAGAAAGGAACATGAGCTAACAGCGGTGGACATGGTACAGGCTGGTGTGTGGTGAGTGCCCCGCGCTCAGCATTACTTGCCTGGCTTCCTGACTCCCCACCTTGTCCTTCACCTTGTCACTCATTTAGCTGCTTTCAAATCCTACCTTTCCTTTCCCAAGAAGAACCACTCTTTTCACACATCCTGTATTTAAATTAAACCTGTCTTCTCATGATCTCCAAATCTGGCCAATGAAATTGCATGTTCCTCCTGACTGAACACTCTCACACTCTCTGAATAATGTTTGCTTCTTTTTGTCTTCTACAATACATTTCTCCCGCGTCTCCTGTCTTGTTATCAAGCCACTCCTTTAGGCTCCTTGACCTCATCCTCCCTGGTTCTCCTACCATCTCTCAGCACACTTCCTCTCTTTCATTTCCTATTACAAATTTGATCCTGTACAGTTTTCTGCTTCCATGGTTAAGCTTTGTGAAACCCAGTGTCTATGGTCACCTATTACATAAGCATTTAATTTCCTTCCATAAAATATTGTCTCAATGTTATAGAGCTCCAGTCACCTACCTGCCTGTTACCTTTCCCTCCTCCATCCATACGTATGTCAAATAATCTCAATTCCTAAAATCAAAGTCAGCTAAGTTTGGTAGAACACAACTATAATGCCAGCTCTTGGGAGGCAGAGGCAGGAAGATATTGTGTTCAATGCCAGCCTGGAGTACAAAATGAGACAATGCCCACCCTGGCACACATGCGTGTGTGCACACACAAGTATACACACACACACACACACACACACACACTCTCCTTGGCTTTGCACCTACCCATATCTCTCAATTGTCCACACTGAATATCACCACTATTCTAGGTGCTGGAGGCTCTGGAGTCCTTGCTTATTGGAGCTATTCCGTGATCTCCTTTAGTGTGTGTGTCTGGAGCAAAATTTAAGCATCTCCTTTCCTCCCTTCCAGCTGGCCTCCCCTTACTTTGCCTCTGGGTATGAACTCTAAGGACTTTTCAGAAATAGGAGCCTGTCTTTCTTCTCTCTCTCTCTCTCTCTCTCTCTCTCTCTCTCTCTCTCTCTCTAATATGTGACAGTAACTGGCACCAGAAGGCAGTCAATAATGTCCACTGAACAGATGAATAAAGCAAACGTGTGCGGTTTACCAGTGTACTAGCTTATCATACACATCTAAATAGGCAGACTCCATGATAAATGTTCAGTAGCCCATTTTCTTTATGCTCAATTCATTCCCATGCCATAAGTTCTTGTTTTTTCAATTTCTCCTGGGCAACCTCCTTTTCAGGCTTAAGAACAATCTTCTCCTTTTCAGTCAGGATCATTTCCATGTGGCATGGAGTGCTCAGGTATGGGTTAGTCTCACCATGAGCTCTGTAAGTTCTGAGGCACATCTTGGGTGATTTGTTCACTTGGATATACTCAATGACTAGAGAAGTTACATCTAAACCCTAAGCTCAGCAGTACTCTTGGGATTTTTAAGCATGTGCAGCATAAATTTAGTACACTTTGTGGGCAACTGACCTTGTGTCCAGCCCCACCGTTTGGCCTGCGCACACCCACCAGCTCCATTATACAGCTGGAATGGCACCCAGTACTTCGTTAAATGTGACGTCTTTCCGATAGTTGGTGGCTTTTTGGATATGAATACCCTTGATAGCCTGGGCAATTTCATGGGTTTTCTTAAAGTGAAGACAAAGATTGGAACCTCTTGATTTGCATGATTTTGTAGGGTTTTCTGGGTCAAAAGTCATGACTATTTTCACAGGTCACTTCAGGCTACTTCCAGGAAGAGGCAACAGTCAATTTTTTAATTTAAAAACTTGTTGTTTATTTATTGTGTGTGCACATGTGTATGGGTGTGAAGGTACACATGTCACATCACAGGTGTGGAGGTAGGAGGACGAGTTGAGGAGCCAGCCCTCTCCTTATACCATGTGGATCCTGAGGACTACACTCCAGTCATAAGGCTTGACAGCAAGCACCTTTACCCACTGAGCCATCTCACCACCCAGCGATGGGTACTTGTCCCAGATCTCAGGCTCTTGTCTTAATAGTCTGACACAAAGCACACAGCACAGCAACTGGGCTAGGCAGGCATCTCAGTGGGTGAGTGTCTGAAATCTAAGCATGAAGACACGAGTTTGGATCCCACATAAAGCCATATGAGGCAGTTATGTCTTATTCTAGCACTCCTGCAGCAAGTGGAAAGACAGAACTGTAAGGAGCTCTCAGGCCAGGGGCAGTGGTGAACAACAGAAGAGACCCAGTATGAAACAAGGTAGAAGGCAAAGACTAACACCCAAGGTTGGCTGCTTACTATACACACACCAGGATACAAGTGTGCCCCTACTCACACAAGTCTACCTGCTCACACACAAACCCCACAGCAGTTGGGGATCTACACTGAGGTATTTCTATGTGCTTATTCTGGGAAACTCCAGGTGATATCCATTCTTACCAAGACACATAGATGAAAGGACTCTGGGTTACCTGACAGTGCATCATAGAACTCGTCCTCACTAAGGATGCTTGGAGGTGGAGAACCGTCAACCAGGGACTGCTCTAGTTCATGATGTTCGGTGGCTAAAGTCTCCAGTGCTTCTGACAAAATTTTGTTTTTTTCTTGTTCCTGTTTCAATTTAGAATTTCTCACCTAGAAGAAAATAGATATACAAAAAGAGCTCAGAGAGACAGAAGTTACAGATTTTCTTGGAGGAGGTGAAAACTGTGCTTTTCATCTAGTTCTACTGCAATATCAGAAAGGCAGGCAGGCATATTATATACACACAGATGAATGAGCAAAATTACTAAGCTAATTGTGGTCTTCCCATGGGACTGTTTCTCACAACAGCCTAGCTAATGAAAATAGATTACATGCTACCAAACATATTCAGCTCAAATGATCAGGATCCTAGTAAAAGAAAATGTAATAGTCAATTCAGAAATCATATTTTAAAAAAATAGTGATTTTTCTCTCAATATTAATTATGAAGTGAAAACATTGCTCTAGCAAGTTTTTTTTTTTTTTTTTTTTGTTTTTTTGGTCTTTTCGAGACGGGTCTCCTGTAGCCCAGCTGTCCTGGAACTCACTCTGTAGACCAGGCTGGCCGAACTCACAGAAGATCCGCCTGCCTCTGACTCCCAAGTGCTGGCTAGCAAGGTTTTTTTTTTAACTAAATAAAGAATTATCCTAAATGTTACAATGTATACAACACTAGTTGGAGTCTCCTCATTTATTTCCAATACAGTAGGTGTATCAAAAAGGGAAGCAAGTTGTTGTGTGATTATAATGTTGGTTATATTGTGATATTGATATATTAAATGGATATCCTAATATCCATTTTTATTTCAATTGTACATTATGCCTTTAATTTAGTTTACTCAAAAAAAAAATAAAGGACTATTGGAAAGGAAAAGTTTGGTTGGCTTTTTCTGCCTTTGAAGATGCCATGATTCAGAGCATCCAAACGCTGGGCTACACTAGATCTCTGACCCTCGGGCAGCCAATCCACACGAGACAGCACTGATGATGCGGTGGGGAGTTTAACCTTCTGTATAAAGAGCTCTAGGAAGCACTGCCAAGCCTTCATTGTGCTCAGGTAAGAGCCAGTGCAGTCCTTTCACAGGAGCCACAGAGGTTCTCTCTGCAGTGGCCACTGCACATGCTCAGAAGTCCTCACTCCTTTTGTCCTTTACAGATTTCTGCATCACCTCATAATCTAACTGAGCAATATTTGTCACAGTGGTCTTTAAACATGTATCTTCAATTTAGCAGCAATTTATCTATTTTTCAAATATAATCCCCAAACATAAAGACTTAAAAGACTGGGTGTGGCCAGGTGTGATTGCGCACGCCTTTAATCCCAGCAGAAGCAGGTGGATCTCTGTAAGGTCAAGGCCAGCCTGGTCTACAAAATGAGCTCCAGGCCAGTTGGGACTAAAAGGGAGACCGTCTCAAAAAGACCAAAAAAAAAAAAAAAAAAAAAGTGGTTGTGATGATGACACATGCTTGTAGTCCCAGGACTAGAGAGACTGAGGTAAGAGTGCTAAGAGCTTGGAACCAGCCTGCTACAGAACGAGACCCTGCTTCAAAAAACAAAAACATAGGCCTCCATAAAATGGATCTTTTACAAAGCAGAACTGTGCTGCTGCTGGTGCTGGATGTATGTCTGAAACCTTCCTTGACTTTCTTCTCCCCTCCTCGAAGACCCCAGGGTGGGCCTGAATCTATGGGATACCCGGACAGTTTGAAAGGCACTGGGAAGACAGCTCCTGCCCAATTCTCCTTCAGGTCAAACCTCAGATCTCCAGGACTGGGAGCTGGGAAGTCTTTCACAACCACTCCCTTGCATCATTCCCTCCACTGAGTCTAACCCTTTTGCTTCCTGACATTAGCTCTCATTCTTCCCCTTATAGCCTGGAAGGAGGAAGCAGCTGCCTCTCTGATCTGACTCCAGGGCTCTCTGTGGCCTGAGGGCCTGATGGCTGCACATTAGGTCCAATACTGTAATAAGTTCTGCTGATAATACAGTTTGGCATCAAGGCTCAGTCCACTGCACAAACAGGGTTAAGTCCTTATCCTCTCGGGAACAACTCCAGTCCTCAGGCACCTCAGTGTTTATCATCGCAGCAATGAGATTATAATTATTACAGCTATGATAATGAAATAAAAATAGCAATAAATGGTAAGCAAGAGTGAACAGAGACAACATGCAGAACTAAAACATCAAACATTTATATATTTTATATCAAAACTCAAAAATACTTGCAAATATTCTCATAATCAAAATAGTCTCCAGGGGCTGGAGAGATGGCCTAGCGGTTAAGAGCGCCGACCGCTCTTACAGAGGACCTGGGTTCGATCCCCAGCACCCACATGGCGGACAAGAACCGTCTGAAACTCCAATTCCAGGAGAACTCCAGTTCCAGGGGAATCCGACGCCCTCTTCTGACCTCCGCGGCATTGCACGACACGGGTGCACAGACTTGCATGCAGACAGTACATTCATACACATTTGGAAATAAATAAAAATTAAAAAAACAAACAAACAAGCAAAAAAAAAAAAACAAAATAGTCTCCAAAGATGAAATACTTATGCTATGACCAGAATCAAAATGATAAAAAGCTGTCCTTCCTCATTATGGGTACAATCTTTGATTTGAGCGCCAGATCCAAAATGTTCCTTTTCTTTGAATGGAAAAGTTCTATCAGTGCTGTTTTATTTGTAGATCCCAAACACCACAGAGAGAAGATCTAAATCCTCCCCTCCTTCCCTTGCTCTCTTTGGATTTATGTTAGTAACTTTCCAAATATGAAAATGCAAGTGCTCTGTTGACACTGCGCCCTTAAATAAAAACAGAATAATTCCTTCCATTTAACAAATGCATACATTTTAATACCAAATATATGCAGATTTCAGCCAAGTGGCAAAGAAATGATCAGGGTCCTTAAACATCCAATCTCCTCTACAAAATCTTGTTCAAAATGCAGCTGAGCCTTCATCCATCTAAGATAAACACCACTCCACCTCTACCACAACTATTTGTCGTCTTACTCATTCTTAGGCGACCAGGTGAACAGGAACAGGGCTCCCCGCCACCTGCTGACCCGTTCATCTTTTATGAGTTCTAGGCCTCACAGGATTTTCCTGCACTGAAGAATTCTTGCTACACAAGAACCCACAAAATGACAGTCTCTTCCCTGGAACAAGTGATGTGCATGGAAAAGGAACTGCAGGCACAAGAGCTACACAGGGACGTTTTCTGATGGCTTTAAGCAAGAATCTGAGTGGACATGTAATGGCCATATTAACACTGTTAGTAGAGTGACTGCCTGAACAACGAATCTCCAAACCCTCTACAATGACAGCATAGTCAAATTACCTGGGAGAAATCTTGCATTGAAAAATCAGTTAAGAACTGCTAGTAAAACAACAACAACAACTACTACAGAATACAATTTCATAAAACATTCACCTTACTTTTAAACTATGTCTCCAAATTTTGATCTACTAGCTAGCATGATGCTGCAACAGAAACATCCCTCTTGTGTCTGCCACCTTCTGATTCCAGGTGTGATGCTGGCTTCTTTTACATTTTCTATCAACACATGCATATCGATTACAAGATTTTTAAATGTTTAAGCTATACTAAACTATCCTGGTTATTGTTGAAGATAGAATGTCTTCATATAATTAGTGAACTCCAATGTGTTTATAGTCACAATGGAATAGTTTAGACTAAGGTTTATCACAAAAATCAACAAATAATCAAGAGAATGTAAAATTTAAGCTCACTACATAGAAGGACTGAATGGCAGCATAAGCATTGCTGTCTGAGCTCCCTTGAAGAGTAAAGCACTATAAACCTTTGCAGTAGTCCATCTCCTCAAACCACTATCCTTTTATTCCATTTCATGCTAGAAGGTGAACTCTGAAGTGACTGTTTCCCAAATGAACAGATGCCAGCCAGACAATCCAGTTTTTTAAAGCGGCCATGTGCTAGCCAGCTTACACATACTACATCTTACCCCTCCTTTTAGATTGTGTCCTGCTATTTATCCAAGTTTCACAAGGGCTAATCGAGACAAAGACAATGAACAAATCATTTGGGGGACTGCTGAAGGGTACTCACAAAATACCACGTGTTCACCAACTGTAAGACAAGTAACACTCTGGCCACGCTCTGGTCAGTCCCACAATACTGGCCTTGCTCTCTCCACTGATATCACGTAAATAGCTACAATGACACAGAATGGATCTTACCTAATTTTCTATGAAGAAGCAATTCTGATACATTCTTGTGGCTATGGGACCAACAACATTCTCACGTCAAAATTTTTTCCCAGGCTATTAGATTTAGGTCACTTTCTAGTACTACAAAGCAGTTGGTGAAATGCAAGGTATGATCACTTATACCTGGTAGGAGCTCTTCCACCTACAAGTCTGACTTACCACACTTTAAGTAAAGGACTGCCATGGTTTGAATGTAGCCCGCAAATTTCCAGTATTAGAACTCTAATCTCCAAAGCTATATGTGGTGGAAGTTTTGATGGCACACTTACGTTAGCAAGCTTACCATGGGATAGTACCAAGCTATGAACCAGGAGAAAGACCATCAGCAGACACTGGACAGATGGGAGTCTCGTATACTTAAAGCTTTACAGGATGGTGGGAGGCTTGGGCTGTGTGGGTTTGGGCATAGCTGCTTGCAAATTGGTTTTACATGAAGGATGCTTGTATTCACTACTTATTACTTATTGTTAAAAAAATCAAATGAAAAATATTGAGAAATAAAAAAAAGCTTTATAGCCTCCAGATCTAGAAAGGGCACAGCTCAGTGGTGGGACATCTGACTATAATCCCGAGAAATGTAAGAACACATCTCTATTGTATCCAAATTACTTGGTATGTGATATTCCATTTATAGCAACCAAAATACAGACTAAGATAAAGATGGTGTGCATATCAAACCGGGCCTTGTCACCTCTAAATCTGCAGTCAGAATGAATCACGCACTGTCTTCTGGGGCCCAGGGATGTTATACTTTCATCTCATGAAAAGAATGAGGAGGTTTGGGAGTTCGCACTCATGGCAATACATGCCCAGGCTGGCTTTGTCTAAGGATTTACAAAGTATCTTTGTACAAACTAAGTTTCAAGGCTATCAATGGTTAACACATTTTTGTGCTATCTTTCACCACTTTTTCAAGTGAAACAAATTTATGCCCCAGCTGAGAAAGAGACCACGGGAGAAGGTCCAGTAGAATAAAAAAATAGTGGACTACAAAATGGGTACTTGCTGTGAAGTGTTGGGAAGTTATCAGATGCTGAAGAGATTTGGATAGAGGGACTGTGTGACGTCAGAGTAAGGGACTAAGCAAAGATGGATTCATGGTTTGGAGCTGAACAATCAGGACAGAGTTGTAAGACCCTAACATGGGACAGACTGTACAAAGACAGGCCAGCTGGGAACTCAAGTTTCATATGTGGTAAATGTAAAGTGCTGAGAAACACTCACGTACAGAAGCGGACAATCAGTGAGCATCAAATCAGGTGCTCAAGGAAGAGGAGGCTTTGTATTTTACAGGTTGTATTTATTTATTTTTTTAAGTAGTAAGACTAAATAGGATTGCTAAGGGATCAGTAAGACAGAAATGAGGAATCTGGCTAGAGTTTACACTGATGAGAAAGGCTGAATAAAGTCACTGATGATGTAGGGATGGGAGAAGAGGATTGCTAGAACAATGTTCTTGAGACCTAGCCCACAAGTAAGCAGATGGTCTTTGCAGTGATTAGGCAGTTCACCCTCCTGCAGGAGAAAAGGCAGCATGTGCAGGCACCGATTCAGGCAGGTACATATTCTTCACAGATTCTTCTGATTGCTCTGTTGTCTTCTTGTATATAAAGAATATAGACTCATTATAAATAGTTGTTACAAGTAGGATCCACAGAGGGGTTCGATGTTTATAGCAATCTGAGGCTTTTCTTCCTTTCAATGTTCAGACAGGTCAACCTTTCAGTTGGCACTTTCTGGTACATCCTACTCAATGCAAAGCTGTATCTTTTCTTTCTCAGCCATTAAGTTGGTNCGGGAGGCAGAGGCAGGTGGATCTTTGTGAGTTCAAGGCCATCGGGGCTACAGAGCAAGTTCCAGGGCCAGCTGGGGCTACAGGGAGACCCTGATCAAAAAGAACACAAAAAAAAAAAAAAAAAAGAAATATCCGGAAGGCGGCGTTTGTAACAAGAAAAGGAACATAATGAAAGAGGTGCCGCGAGTGAGAAGTGGTCCAGTGTTGAGTTGAGGAACCATTCTTGTGTGTGTGTGTGGTTTGAAGTTTTAGTTTTAGGTTTTTTTTTATGTGTAAGAATATACTGTCGGCATGTAGGTTTGTGTGCCCCGTGTGGCGCAATGCCGCAGAGGTCAGAAGAGAGTGTTGATTCCCCTGGACTGGAGTTAAAGCTGTTCTCACTGCCATGTGTTGCTGGGGATCAAACCGGGATCATCTGCAAGAGCAAGGTTCGGCGCTCTTAACCGCTAGGGGCCATCTCTCTCCAGCCCCGATAACCGTTCTTATAGTTTCAGTCTTGTACCAAATTATATGAAATTCCAGAGTCACTAAAGGAGCCCTGGGGAGCGTACACACAGCATCGTTTGTGGGTATCATACTGTGGACTTCATTTTGTGAGAGAGTACCACATCATCTCCAATCTGTTTCTTTCTCTTTTTTTAACAATATGTAAAAAAGTAAGTTGTTACATTTTCACTTGAATGCAGAACTAGTGTTTGATTTTTTTTTAGGGTGGATTTTTTTTAATTGAATTTTCAGATTCCTTACAATGTATTTTGATCATATTTATAACCGATCCTACCTGCACCCCCTTACTATCCCATCCCCTGTCTGCACCCCTTACTATCCTATCCCCTATCTGCACCCCCTTACTATCCTATCCGCTATCTGTACCCCCCCTTACTACTGGCCTATCCCCTAGCTTCTGCAACCCCCTTACTAGCTATTCCCCTATCGGTACCCCCTTACTAGCCTATCCCCCTAGCTGTACCCGCCCTTACTTATCCCATCATCTCCCATCCCCTATCTGTGCCCCCTTACTATCCTATCCCCTATCCATACCCCCTTACTATCCTGTCCCCTATCTGTACCCCTTACTATCCCATCCCCTATCTGCACCCCCTTACTATCCCACCCTTCTGTACACCAACCCAACCCCCCTTCTATCCTATCCCCAATCGCACCCCCTTAACGAGCCTATCCGCTAGTCTGTACCCCCTTACTAATCCTATCGCTATCTGCCCCCCGTCATACACATCCCCATATCTGTACCCCCTTACTATCCCACCCCCTATCTGCACCCCCTTACTATCCCATCTGCTATCTGCACCCCCTTACTATCCCACCCCCTAGGCATGCACCCCCTTAAAAAACTATCCTATCTGCTATCTGTACCCCCTTACTATCCCATCCCCTATCTGTACCCCCTTACGATCCTATCCTTATCTGGTACCCCCTTACTATCCCACCCCCTATCTGCACCCCCTTACTATCCTATCTGCTATCTGTACCCCTTTACTATCCCATCCCCTATCTGTACCCCCTTACTATCCTATCCGCTATCTGTACCCCCTTACCATCCTATCTGCTATCTGTACCCCCTTACTATCCCATCCCCTATCTGTACCCCCTTACTATCCTATCCGTTATCTGTACCCCCTTACTATCCCACCCCCTATCTGCACCCCCTTACTATCCTATCCGCTATCTGTACCCCCTACTAAATCCCATCCCCTATCCATGGACCGCCCTTACAAATCCTATCCGCGAGTCGAGTACCCCCGTACTATCCTATCGCTAGCGTGTAAACCCCTTACTATCCCCTCCCCTAGCTGTACCCCTTGCTTATCCACCCCCCTATCCCTGCACCCCCACCTTACTATCACCATCCCCTACTGGCACCCCCTTTTTTTTTTGTTTTACTAAGACCATCCCCTAGTCTGCACCCCCTTACGATCCCATCCCCTATCTGTGCCCCCTTACTATCCTATCCCCTATCTGTACCCCTTACTATCCCATCCCCTATCTGCACCCCTTCTATCCCACCCTATCGGTATATCTGTACCCCCTTACGTCCATCCCCTATGCTTTTACCCCCCTTACATCCTATCCCACTTCTGTACCCCCCCTTACTATCCCTCCCCTATCTGTACCACCCCCTTACTATCCCATCCCCTATCTGTACCCCCTTACTAATCCCATCCCCCCTAGTCTGCCCCCTTACTAGCCCCACCCAAGTTTCATGCACTCCATTTTATCTATATAAGTTTCACTAGTTCTCTCTATATACATATGTGTGTATATGTATTTATATAAATTTGAATATATATCTTTTATATATATATATTTATATCTTTGTCCCTAAATGCCCTTCAATATGCCTGCCCTGGAAATTGGAATTTTCCATGTAGTCCAGACTAGCATGGAACTCAGGGATCTGCCTGCCTCTACCTCAGGAGTGTTGGGCCCTGTACCACCATACCATGCCTGTCCCAAGGGAGGTTCTCTTTGTTCTGTCAGAGATAAAGGATGTCCCCAAATCTGCCTTGAGTTAAAGTCTGAGAATATGTTTGGAAGTGATTATGTTGAAGGAGTTTTGACAGGAGCTGCTATGAACAGAGGTCTCTTTCTTCTAGCATGTAGTAGTCCTCTCTTTCCAGCGGTGGAGATTGAGGGCAAGAAGATGAGATGAGTCTGAATGGGATATCCTTTCCTCTTAGCTTGAAAAACTGAGTAAGGTGACAGGCTCTATTTAAGGGATGGTTTGTAGTGGTGCCGCAAGCTAGTCACATAGTCTGTAAGCTGAAAATCACCATTGTTAGTTGACCAGCATTGCGTGTATGAGGCTCTGTAGGCCTTTGGACCTGTTGTATTTTAAACTTCAAGGCATACTTGCTTCATGTCAAAAGACTAGAGGCTTCTTTTATAATCGTGTGCTGGGAGCACAGGCTGATGATCTGTTTCCTAAGTAAATATGTGTATATTAAACACATTGGTTTTTACTGACTCTGATAAAAACGGTAATGCATCTGAGTTAAATGGAATATAAATCAATGTTGTCCCACATTTGTTTTAACACAAAATTTGTAGAGCAATAACGTTGGAATTGGCACATACAAATACCAAATGTTTCTCTATAAATTTCTTCTCTGTTGTACGAGCACCTTGTAAACATTCTCTTTAAAGATTTATGTAAAAAATTAAGTTTGCTTACAAGTTAATCATATATATTCACCCAAAACAACATGGGTGAATTTGAGAAAATATGAGCCTTGATTCCACCCTATAGTTTAACATATAATACAACTGTCTTTCTGGAGATTCATGGGTTAAAAATAAAGGGGGGGGATACAGATAGACTGAAACCTTTCGTCAAAAACCCTTTGCAATTCAAATCCTGGAACTAACTAAGGGAAAAGATTTGTGTGTCCCAACAAGACAAAATGTTAATATGAATACATATCTTCCACCCATATATGGTAATTACAATGTGTGAATATAAGTGGTAGGCCAATTCTAGAGCCCATTAAGAGATTCACATTATAATAGCTCAGTTGCATTCAGATACAAAGAAATATGATAATAAAGTTGCTCAGTTTGCCTGCCAACTGGAGATTTGGTGTTAACATCCACAAAGGAGGGAAACCATTCTTTTTTTTTTTTTCTGGGACTATGTTACTTCACTTAGCGTAATGGCTTCTAGTTCTATCCATTTACCTGCAAAGTTCATGATGTTGTCTTTTTTTACTGCTGCATAGAACTCCATTGTGTACATGTACCACATTTTTTTTCTATCCACTCATCAGTTGAGGGTCATTTGGGTTGGTTCCAGCTCTCTGCTATCGTGAAGAGAGCTGCAATAAACATAGCTGTGCATATATCTTTGCTATAGGATGAGTATTGTGGGTATATAAGCAGGAGTAGTATGGCTGGGTCAGGTGGTAAGCTCCTTTTGAGTCTTTTAAGGGTTCTCCACACTGCTTTCCACAGTGATTGTACCAGTTTACATTCCTACCAGGAGTGGATGAGTGTTCCCCTTTCCCCACAACCTCTCCAGGATTTGGTCTCTTTTGTTTACTTGATCTTGGCCAGTCTTATTGGAGTGAGATGATAACTTAGTGAGGTTTTAATTTGAATTTCCTTAATTATTAATGATGTTGAACACTTTTTAAGATGTTTTTTAGCCATCTTTACTTCCTTACTGGTGAAATCTCTGTTCAGCTCTTTACTCCATTTTTGAGTAGGTCATTTGTTTCGTTACTTCTTTGTTTTTTAAGTAGTCTATAAATTCTGGATGTTAATGCTCTGTCAGATGTATCAGTAGTGAAGGTTTCCTCCCACTCTGTGGGTTTCCTCTTCACTTCCTTGTTTTTTGTAGCTGTCCAAAAGCTTTTGAGTTTGATGAGTTCCCATTTGTCAGCTGTTGTCCTTATTTCCTGTGTTCGATTTAGAAAATCTTTTCCTGTGGCTGGAGAGATGGCTCAGCAGTGAAGAGCACTGACTGCTCTTTTAGAGGACCCAGGTTCAATTCCCAGCACCCACATGGCAGCTAATAACCGTCTTTAACTCCAGTTCCAGGGGAATCCAACATCCTCTTCTGAGATCTGTGGCATTGAATAAAATGGGTGCACCAACCTACATGCAGACAGTACATTCATACACATAAAATAATAATAAATAAAAATAAATAAAAAAGAAAGTCTTTTCCTATGCCTGTCTTATATGTTGCTGCCAACTTTTTCTTCTATCACCTTCAGGGTTTTTCTTCTATCACCTTCAGAGTTTCGGGTTTCAGGCTGAGATCTTTGATCCACTTGGAGTTTATTTTTGTACAGGGCAAGAGGTAGAAGTTTAATTTTGTTCTTCTACAAATGGTGATCCAGTTTTTCCAACACCATTTGCTGAAGATGCTATCTTTCCTCCTTTGACCCCTTTTTCAAATATGAGGTGGCTGAAGTTATATGAGCTCAAGTTTGGATCTTGAATTTTGTTCCATTGGTCAATGGGTTGGTTTTTGTGCCAGTATGAGGCTGTCTTTATTACTATAGCCCTGTAATATAGCTTGAAGTCTGAAAGTAATCCCCCCTGTATTGCGCTTTTCACTCAGGGTTGCTTTAGATATTGGGGTGTTGTTTTTTTTTTATTTTTCCATATGAATTTAAGGATTTTTTTCCAAGTCTGTGAAAAAGCTTGTGGAGATTTGGATTGGGATTGCATTGAAACTGTATATTAATTTGGGTAGAATGGACATTTTTACTATATTAAATTTTCTAATCCATGAGCATGGGCAGTCTTTCCATCTTTTGGAAATCTCATTCCTCAGGGTTTTAAAAATTTTGTTATAGAGGTCTTTGTTGTCTTTGGTTAGGTTTATTCCCAGGTATTTTTTTATTTTATTTATTTTTGTATGTGTATGAATGTACTATCTGCATGTAGGTTTGTGCATCCATGTCGTGCAACGCCACGGAGGTCAGTACAGGGTGTCAGGTTCCCCTGGAACTGGAGTTAAGACAGTTCTCAGCCACCATGTGGGTGGTGGGGATCAAACCCCAGTCCTCTATAAGAGCAGTGGTCAGTGCTCTTAACTGCTAGGCCATCTCTCCAGCCCCCCCCCCCCAGGTATTTTTTTGAGGTTATTGTGATTGAGAAGGTCTCCTTATATTCCTTCTCCAGTTGCTTAATATTGGTGTAAAGAAAGGCTTCTGATTTTTCTTGGTTTATTTTGTATCCTGCCACTTTATGGAAACTTTTAATCATTTCTAGGAGTTTTCTGGTGGAGTTTTTAGCATTCCTTAGGTAAACTGTCATATCATCTGCCAAAAAGGAAAAGTTTTATTTCCTCTTTTCTGATTAATACTCCTTTAATTTTGCTTTCTTGCTTTACTGCCCTTGCAAGCATTTCAAGCACTATATTGAAGAGGAGTGGCTATAGTGAGCAGCCTTGCCATGTTCCTCCCTTTAAGGGGAATGCTTCTAACTGTTTTCCATTTAGGATGGTTTTGGCTGTGGTTTTCTTGTATATGGCTTTGATTACATTGAGGAATGATCCCTCCAGTCCAATTCCCTCTAGGACTTTAAGCATGAAGGCATGCTGGATTTTGTCAGAGGCTTTTTCTGCATCGATTGAGATGATCATGTGGTTTTTGTCTTTCAGTCCATTTATGCATTGTGTGATATTTATTGATTTACACATGTTGAACCATCCCTGCATCTCTGGTATGAATCCAACTTGGTCATGGTGGATGATTTTCTTGATGTGAGTCTGTATGCGATTTGCCAGAATCCTGTTTAGAATTTTGGCATCTGTGTTCATTAGGGAGATGGGTCTATAAGTCTCCTTTTTAGTTGTATCTTTTTGATGTGGGTCTATATCTGATTTGCAAGTATTTTGTTGTGAATTTTTGCATCTGTGTTCATTAATGATATGGGTCTATAGTTTTCTTGCTTGAGTCTTTGCCTGGTTTTGGTATTAGAGTGATGCTGGCTTCATAGAAGGAATTTGGGAGATTTCCCTCTGTATCCTTCTGAAAAGTTTGAGTAGTAATGGTTGTAAGACCGCTTTAAATGTTTTATAGAATTCTGCTGTGAAACCATCTGGGCCTGGGCTTTTTCTAGTTGGGAGGCTTTTATTACATCTTCAACTTCTTCAAGTATTATGGCTCTGTTTAAGCTGTCAATCTATCCTTGGTTAAGCTTTGGTGAATCTCAGGATTTCAGATAGTCATCTATTTCTCTTAGGTTTTCAAATTTAGAAGGCACAGGTTTATGATGTAGTCTCATATGATTGTCTGGATCTTTTCCTTATCTGTTGTGATGTTTCCCCTTTCATGATGAATGCTATTGATTTGAAGTTGTTCTTTCTTTCTTTTGGTTAACTAGGCTAGAGATCTGTCTACTTTTTTATCTTTTCAAAAAACCAGCTTTTGGATTCATTGATTTTTTTTTTTTTTTTGTATTGTTTTCTTTGTATTTTGCTGACTTCTGCTCTGATTTTTGTTATTTCTTCCTGTCTGTTGGGTTTAGGGTTCATTTTTTGTTGTCTCTCAAGTGTATTTAACTGTAGTGTTAGATAATTTATTTGTTGTCTTTCTGTTTTTTTTTTTTTTTTTATAATGTGGGAACTTAGGGNGTCTTTCCTCCATTGTGTCTTCTTGGCCCCCTTGTCAAATATGAGGTGGCTGAAATTGTATGAGCTCAGGTTTGGATCTTCAGTTTTATTCCAGTTGTCACCCCGTCTGTTTTTGTGCCAGTACCAGGCTGTTTTTATGACTATAGCCCTGTAGTATTCTTTGATGTCTGGTATAGCGATCCCCCCTGTATTGCTCTTTTCTCTCAGGGTTGCTTTGGCTATTCGGGGTCTTTTGTTTTGCCAAATGAAAGTGAGGATTTTTTTTCCAAGCCTGTGAAGAAACTCTTGGGGATTTTGATTGGGATTGCATTAAATCTGTACACTAGTTGGGTAGGATGGACATTTTTAATATATTTATTTTCCCAATCAATGAGCATGGGAGGTTTGTCCTTCTTCTGATGTCTTCCTCAATTTCCTTTTTCAGGGGTTTAAAATTTTTGTTGTAGAGATCTTTGGTGTCTTTGGTTAGGTTTGTTCCTAAGTATTTTATTTTTTTGAGGCTATTTTGAATGGGAAGGTCTCCTTGTAGTCCTTCTTCAGTTGCATGTTGTTGGTGTAAAGAAAGGCTACTGATTTTTCTATTTATTTTGTATCCTGCCACTTTACCAAATCTCTTAATCTTTTCTAGGAGTTTTCTGGTGGAGTTCTTTGCATCCCTTAGGTAGACAATCATCAGCACAAAGGGATAGCTTGACTTCCTCTTTTCCAATTAGAACTAATTTAATTTCCTTTTCTTGCCTTATTTCCCTAGCAAGGGTTTCCAGCACTGTATTGAAAAGGAGTGGTGACAGGGGGCAGCCTTGCCAAGTTCCTACCTTTAAGGGGAATGCTTCTGTCATTTCCCCGTTTAGGATGATATCGGCTGTGGGTTTCCTGTATATGGCTTTGATTACATGGAGGAATGATCCCTCCAGACCAATTCCCTCCAAGACTTTAAACATGAAGGGATGCTGGATTTTGTCAAAGGCTTTCTCCGCATCAATTGAGATGATGGTGTGGTTGTTGTCCTTCAGTCCATTGATATATTTGATGATGTTTATTGATTTTCATATGTTGAACCATCCCTGCATCTCTGGTATGAATCCAACTTGGTCATGGTGGATGATTTTCTTGATGTGAGTCTGTATGCGATTTGCCAGAATCCTGTTTAGAATTTTGGCATATATGTCCACTAGGGAGATGGGTCTATAGTTCTCCTTTTTGGTTGTATCTTTCCCTGGTTTTGGTAGTAGCGTGATGCTGGCTTTATAGAAGGAATCTGGGAGAAGTCCCTCCGTTTGTATCCTTCTAAACAATTTAACTAGTAATGGTTGTAAGTGTTTTTGAAATATTTTATAGAATTCTGCCATGAAACCATCTGGGCCTGGGCAATTTTGGTTGGGAGGCTACTTATTACATCTTCAATTTCTTCATGTACTATTGGTCTATTTAGGCTGTCGATCTCTTCTTGGTTGAGCTTTGGTGATTCCCAGGGTTTCAGATATTCATATGCTTCTTGTATTTCTTTGGGTTTGTCTATTTTTAGTTTGGGGAAATTTTCATCTATTATTCTGTTGAAGATCTGATCAATACTATTCTCTTGAGATTCTTCTCTTCCTCTATTCCTATGATATGGACGTTTGATCTTTTCATAGTGTCCCATATTTCCTGGTTGTTCCACTTTTGTGTATTTTTAAATTTTTCGTAGTCTTTATTTGAGCTTTTTAATTGCTCTGTGTTATCTTCCAGATCTGATCTTCTTTGTTCTGCTTCCTCCATTCTACTTCTGAGGCTATTTCCTTTCCTTTCTTCTTGATTGAATGAGTGTTCTAATTCCTTTGTCGTTTCATCTTGTGATTTCTCTAGTACTTCCATTTCCTTTTTGAGCTCCTCAATCTCTTCTTGGTGCTTCTCAATCTCTTCTTGGTGCTCCGTACTTCGTTGGTTGGCTTCCCTTTTCAGTGTTTCTACTTCCTTTCAGAGTTTGTTTTTTTCTCCCTCTAGTTCTTTCTGGAGTTTGTTGGTCTGTTCCTTTAGTTCTTTCTGAAGTTTGTCATTGTATTCCTCTAGGTACTTTTTGAGTTTTTTATTCTCTTTCTTTAGTTCTCTGAATTCCTCTTTATGTTCTTTAATTTCTCTGCATAGGTCTGCAATTATTCCTCTAAGATCTGTTCTTTGGGTCTCCTCCCAGGGATTCCCATTGTAGCTATCTCCTACAGGTTTGGTAGAGCTTGGTGCAGGATTATCCTGTGCCTTTCCCATGTTGTCCCTTTGTCGTGTCCCTGGCATGTGGGCTTCCCTTTTGTGGTTCAGATCACAAATAGCAGACGGTTTTGCTTTCCTCCTTCAGATAACTTTTTTGTTGTTGTTGTTGTTCCCCTTCCTCCTCCTTGTTTATGGAGTATTGACTTGTCTACTTTTCAATTTTGTTTATGTATTGGGTATTGGAAGCCAAAGCACTCTTCTCTTCTTGCTCTGAAGGTTCTCCAAAAAAAAGTCCACTTGGATTCTCACCAATCTGAGGGGGGGTGGGTGATATGCGTGATCTAGCCTGCACCACGGCAGCCCACACAAAGGTGCAGAGCCACTTGCCCTGCCCCAAATCTGCCAACCCTCTGGCCCCAGAACCCAGGTCCCACCAAAAAGGCCTCAGAGACAGGACCCCCTAGCTGCAGCCCTGGAAAGAGCCCACCTCCAAAGGTACTTGTCCAAGTGACTTCCAGGCACCCCGCACAAAAGTGCAGGGCCACTGGCCCTGGCTCAAATCTGCTGACCCTCTGGCCCCACGGCTGGGTCCTGCCCAAAAGGCCTCAGAGACACGAACCTCTAGCTGCAGCCCTGCTGCTTTCCACATTTCTATGAGTTCATATGAGCAAGTACCTAGCTGCCTGCAAAACTCTTTCCCTGTGGTCATCCACCACCCCCTGAGTCTCTTACAATCTTTCTAAGCATTCACTTGCAAAATGGTCCCTGAACACTGTGATGCAGAATGTGTTTGCTTGTTCTTCACTTTTAATAATGGCATTTGGTCAACCTTTGAGTTTATTATCCATTCCTTTGTGAAGTAAAATGAACTGTTAAGCTTATAAGGTAATATTTTACTTCATATATTTCATTTTGTGAAATTTTCTTGTTTTTCATAGCTAATGCCTTTGATGAAATCATACTACAGTTAACTGACTATATCAAGGATATAAATTACGTTATTGAACATGTTCTAGATCATGGTTTTAAAACTGAATTATGATATTTTATACATATTCATCATGTGTGGGATTAGTTCTGTTAATTTTTCTTCCACCTCATTATGAAAAAAAAAAAAAAACTTGATTGACAAAGATCCCTAGAAAAACCTGATTTTTTGTGACCATTGTCGATAAGACTTTGTGAGTGTATACTTATTCCTTTAAAGTGGTTGCTATTGTATTTTTCCAAATATTTGAAACCCCAAATACATGTTTTTATATCACAGCATATTTTACTATTACATAGACTTGGTTATCTTTCACAAACCTTGAGCATAGTCTTCCTGCTAGAGTGTGACTATATGCTTACAGGGTCAGTCTGTTTCAGATTTCTGTGAAGGTCTGAACAGCTTGACCAAGTCCTTTCCCCTACTTTGTAGGAAGAACAGAATGTGAGGATCTGAAGCCGGGTATCAACTTCACCTTACGGTTGTTACCTCTTAGCCTTCTAGAGACTTCTGTCTATTCAAAGTTTGTAAATTCCAGGCTTTAGTCCATGAGCTAAAAAAGTTCTCACTCTTTTATGGTTCTTCCTTCTTTTATGAAAAAGACACCTCTGTGTACTAACCACTTCTGCTTTAACAAAATCATTTCTTTTTGAATTCACATCACACCTTGTTGTGCTGGTTACAGAGCATATGACAGATAACTTTTCTGCTCAAATACTACATTTCAATGTGCTCTTCATGAACAAATATCTTTAAATTGAACCACTCACAATGGCCTCCATTTTCTTCTATGGTATTTCATTACTTTCATCACTCAAAAGTATGAGAAAACTCTAATGCTTATTACTCACTGCTAGAACAGTAGCTTATTATCAGTTTGAACCCCTGACATATTATGAGTACTTATATTAATGACTGGTGCACAGTAGACATTAACAAATACAATTTGAATTGATTGAATAACTGAATACACCATCAACCTGTAAGTAGTTCAAAATGGTTTATCTAAAATTTAAGTACATTTAAAATTTTATTTCTGTTATGCATGCTTTATTATTGATATAATGTTCAGAAACAATAAAAATGCCCAAATATCTGAAACAAAGTCTTATTCTATGAAAATCATATTTGAATACAAATGATAAGTAAATACAAATCAAGAATACATCATTGATAATTTAATGCCATTTAGTAGTAAACTCCTCTGGTCCAGCCAAGAAGTTCATGTCACAGCTGAGAATTGGAGGTAAATAGACGGCAAAGCCAACACAGAGACAGCGAGAGTAGGGTGAAAAGCAGGAAGATCATGAGCTCCTGCAAACTCTTTTTAATCAGGGAAAATGGAGATGTAATTGTGTCTGCCCTTCTTCAAATGTCCCATGTGTTGCTCATTGGCCCAGATCGCTGACTCAGCTGTTGCTTCTGAGCACAGGTTAAGTCTGTTCTGTAGGTGAGGAGGTAATTACGCTGCTGCACAGGGGCATAATACTCTATATAAAATATAAATTTAACTTTTCTTTTTTTATTTTATTTATTTCGGTATGTGAATCAATGTACTGTCTGCATGCAAGTGCACACGTGTCATGCAATGCCACGGAGGTCAGAAGAGGGTCCCGGACTCCCCTGGAACTGGAGCTCTCCTGGAATTGGAGTCTCAGACGGCTCTCAGCCGCCATGTGGGTGCCAGGGATCGAACCCGGGTCCTCTGCAAGAGCGGTCGGCACTCCCAACCGCCAGGCCATCTCTCCAGCCCCTAAATTTAACTTTTCAATAGGCACATCAAAACTGTTTTATTATTTAGTATATTTAGTAGTAATGAAACAAAGGGATTTGGAATAAAAGACACAACAAGAAAAGAGAATGACAATTATTGTACCATCACTGAGTTACTGCATAGTAAAGTGTTTCTATATTCAGGCAAAAGAAACAGAAGCATGAAGATTCATTGTTCAGTCTAGAGGTAATAATCCAATTCAAACTGATATCAAGCAATGTATAGTGGCAAAAGTATTTCGGGTGAGTCTGGATCAGATTTTGAAAAAGCATATTTTTAAATTTAAAAATATTCCTAAAGGTATTGGGAATACTTTCACAGATAAAACCTTAACAGTGTTCAAAGTACAATAAAACATTAAAGTCAGATTTTTATTTTATTATTGAAACTGACACCCTTTCAATTTAATATATTCTATTTTCTTATGGCTTAATGCAGTAGCACAGTCTCTTTCATTCTAAAAGTAATCAAATAGAAATATCAGAATATACAACTCTGAGAAATCTATTATATAAATTGTTTTCCCCTTCCTCAAAATGTTACATTAATACTCTAGTATTTCCCCACATATTTGGAATCAAATAGTATATTCTGGTTTAGCAATGTCATCATAAGTAGTATCACCACTATGACAGAGGTCTGGTGGGGGTTTGGAGGGGCATGGATGAGGGATGGTGCCTAAACTTGATTAAGAACTGTTCTTTATGGCTGGGTGTGGTGGCACACGCCTTTAATCCTAGCACTTGGGAGGCAGAGGCATTCGGATCTTTGTGAGTTCAAGGCCAGCCTGGTCTACAGAGTGAGTTCCAGGACAGCTGGGGCTACAGGGAGACCCTGTCTCAAAAAGACCAAAAAAAAAAAAAAAAGAAAAGAAAAGAAAAAGATCTGTTCTATGAAACTACAAAAGCTATGTTTAAATAAATTTGAAAAAAAGAGTATCACTATGAGAGAAAACATAACACTTAGATGCAGGTGAAAGATACCTATATAAGACAAAAGGAAGATGATATTGGAAAAAGAATCAAAGTACCAGGGTTCTCATGTAAATAAAATGAATATAAAAATTTGTTTGTGGCAGAGAACTGTTAATGATTGTTTGCTGTCCCAACTACTGTAACACAACAAACAGGAATCTCAGTAAAACTGTCATAATAACAATGAAACTTTATATTCATATATTCATTCCCTTCATTTCCCAAATAACTTTCTCTCTCTCTTTCTCTCTCTCTTTCTCTCTCTCTCTCTCTCTCTCTCTCTCTCTCTCTCTCTCTCACACACACACACACACACACACACACAGTTGTTCCAGTTATTTGATTGAATTCCCAATGATCAATCCTAGGAAGCTCATGCTTACAAGGCAAAACACTCTACCAATGAGTTATATTCCTAGCCATAGATTTGCATAACTGCTTGTTGCATGACCAGTTATCACATGAAGTCTGTATACCCGAAAATAATGCAGTAGAATAAATTATTCCATTAGCTTTATTATTTTTATTTTTCAATAAAATATTTTACTTATAATTTTCATACTATGTGTATGAGTCTATTGTTTGCCTGCATGTAAATGGGGCTATATCATGCAATGTCTGTGGAGGCAAGAAGAAAGCATCAGAGTCTCTTGGAACTGGAGTTACAGGTGGTTGTTAGCAACCAACTGAGTGCTGGCAATCAAATTTGTGTCCCCTACAAAAGAAGCCAGTGCTCCTAACTGTGGAGCCATCACTCTAGCCCCACAATTAGCTTTATTCTGGAATGAGTGATGAAAATTTAAGTAGAACTGTGTTTTCTGCCAATTCCTTGGCTGAGTGAGGGCAATATGTGGACTTCCTAACCTCCACAATGAGGTGAAAGAAGTATGCATACCAGGGTCATAATTTCTTTCCTTCTTTTGTTTCATAAGTCTCATGTATTAAGTGATTACTTGCATAAAAATGAATGTTTTTATTTATGTTAGTATAAATATAGTAACTTTAAACATTTACTAGTAATAAACATTCATTTAATAGTATAACCTCAGCTGGGCTACAGGGAGACCCTGTCTCAAAAAGACCAAAAAAAAAAAAAAAATCTAAGCAAACAGCAATTTTAAACAATTTCTAAATTATCTATAGAACATTGCAATTTAGCAACCACAGAAAAATGTAAAATTAAACAGACATTAGAATAGAAATTTTATTTGATTTCTAAAATTTGTGAAATTGGAAATCTGATATTTTTTTTAATATGTGACCCCAAAAATTTACTAAACATATGGGGTTAGGCCATATTTAGATACAGACATTTATTTTCTCCTTTCTTTTTTATGGTGATATAAAAGCTTAGATTCAGCACCTCATGCATGCTAGGTTTGTGATTTAACAATAATGAATATTCTCAATACTTTTTTTTATTGATGCTTTGTGCATTTCGTACATCATTTTCCAATAAGGATCAGGCATTTTTCCCTTTCCCTTCCCCCCCCCCCCCACCCCATCCCAGATCATGTATTCTGCCATAACTGTCTTGCATCTTTCTCTGTTTTTTTGTGTTTTCTTTTCCTTTTTTAGCTATAAGTGATAATCCATGAGTACAAGCATCCTTCATGCAAAACCAATCTACAGGCTGTTGTGTCCAAACCCCCACAGCCCCACCATCCAGTGGGGGGTGACATGTTGTTTGATCAATCAAGTTGATCAAATGAGTGTCCAGACTACATCGCTGTAGTTTCACCATTCACCCAAATCGGAGCCTTTACATTCTACCATGCCCCCTTTTCTGCAGGTTGTTCCCTAGGCTTAGAAAAGGGGCACAGGTGGATGAGAAGTAAAACAGTCCACTCTCTCTGGACCCGTCTGAACATTGAAAGGAAGAAAAGCCTCAGATTGCCATAAACATCGAACCCTTCTGTGGATCCTACATGTAACAACTATTTATAATGAGTCCTAATGAAACTTATACCTTCTAGGTGCCACAAAGGTTTTGATGTGAGAGACTTTCTTGCCTTCCCCCCCATAGAACAAGGAGAAATATGACGATGATGAGGTCATTCTCCAACTGTAAATTGGAGACAACTATTATAGAGGTAATCTCTTATAAAACCGGTAAAAATGCCTTCTTTAATTCACTAATAGACATAAGAACTGTGAAAAGGATTATACTCTGTTCAGAACCAAATACTAAAGTCCTTAGGCTATGCACTTAGGCAAAGTATATTAATGCAGGAGCTCTGACATCAGCAATGGATTGTTCTACCAGGGGGATGTTGGCCAGGGGATCCAAGGCCCCACAAAAGGTAAGGGCTCCTTGCCCCTAAGTTGGGATACCTGCAGGAGGAGAGGCGATAAGACCCTGCTGCCGAAGACCTGACGTTAACATGGGAGGGATGTATTGAGACCGCACATGCAAGTGTACAGATGGCCTCTGGAATGCCAGAGAGTGTTACCAAAGGCCACTAAACCAATAAAGCAAATACAGGTATCCCTGAGTCAAGCAAGACTCCACCGTCAGCACCAGCTACACCTCACCTGCCTGGAAATACTGTGCAGTGGAGGCAGCCATGTGCCTGTATATCCCAAATCTAATTGGCTATTGGTTCTCTCCTTGGAGGAATAACCCATGGCTGATGCCACAAGCTTACATCCTTTACAGGTTAGGAGATGTTATAAGCCACAGTAAGACCCTGTCATATTTAACAGGGGGGAAAAATGTAATTCATGGATTAACATATCATCCAAACATATGTGTCTATGCCAAAGTAACCTACCATAACTATTAGTGCTGCTTAAATACCTATATATCTAACTGCTTGTGCTTCATTAGTAGGATCGAAAGGTTACCCCTGGACAAACTGTCAGCCCATGAAAGGAAACAGCCAGAATTGACCAGAGTCCAAGTCAACAGCTCCAGAGAGAGTGGACTATTTTACTTCTCAATACTTTAAAAAAATGTTTTGTGCCAGGAAATTTGATAATGGAATTGTTCAACTATGGGGAATGATAGAGTAAGGAGGTTAAAGCTGTTAAAAAATATGGTTAAAACTTATTAAAGAAACTGAAAGCCACAAGAGAAAGACAACATATTACATATAAGGGGAAATCAATCAGAATTACAGATGACTTCTCTGTGCAAACTATGAAAACCAGAAGAATGTGGACTAAAGTATTCCCAGTGCTAAATGACGTTAAATGCCAACTCAGATTACTATACACAGCCAAAATGTCAATTATAGGTAAAGGAGAAATAAAAACATTTCATGACATAAACAAAACGAAAGAATATATGTAAAGAAAACCAACACTTCAGAACTTCAGAAAATACTTGAAGCAATTCAAAGAACAAAGGATTTACTATCCCCAAGCAACTAAAGAGAGAAACTAATAAAAACATAACTGCTTAAATACCTAGACCAAGAATACAAACAAAAATAAGTTCATAGGAAACGACACACCCCTCTAAATAATAACCTTAAATATTCATGGCTTAATCTCCCCAATCAAAAGACATAGACTGGAAGAGTGGATTAGGAAACAGAACCCAACTATATTTTTTCTACAAGAAACTTATCTCACCCTCAAGGACATACAACATCTCCAATTGAAAGGATGGAAAATAAATATTCCAAACAAATGGTACCAAAAAGCAAGTAGGAGTTGCCATTCTAATATCAGACAAAATAGAACTCAGAGTAAAGTCAATCAGAAGAGACAGAAGGCCACTGCATCCTTATCTAAGGAACAAATAAACAGGAAGACTTCAATCATAAATGTTTTTGCACCAAACTCAGGTACACCAAACTGTATAAATGCAATTCTGTAGGTCCTCAAGACACAGATTAACCCCAGCACACTAATAGTAAGGGATTTCAATATCCCACTGAGGCCCTTGGATAGATCAACTGGAAAAAATAAACATAGAGACATTGGAACTGAACAATACAATACACCAAATGGATCTCACAGACGTCTACAGAATATTCCACACAAGCACCAGAGAATATACTTTCTACTCTGTACCCCATAGAACATTCTCTCAAATCAACCACATACTGGGACACAAAAGAAACCCCAACAATTCCAAATGGGTTGAAATTATTCCATGCATTCTATCAGACCACAGTGCAATAAAGCTCAGTATTAACACCAGAATAGGCCAGAGTAGCTACAAGAACATATAAGGACTCAACACCACAATCCTAAATAATTAATGGGTCAGTGAAGAAATAAATAATGAAATAAACGTATTCACAGAACTAAACGAAAAATACAATAAAACACAACAAAACTAGCAGGATGCTTTAAAAGCAGTCCTAAGAGGGAAATGTATAGCCCTAAGTGCCCCCCCATTAAAAAAAAAAAACCAGAAAGGGAATAAATGATCTAACACTACAGATAAAAACATTTGAGAGTTGACAACAAATGGACCCTAAAACCAGCAGACAGGAAGAAATAACAAAAATCACAGCAGAAATCAATAAAATAGAAAAAAAAAGAAAACAATAAAAAAATCAATCCAAAAGCTGGTTCTTTGAAAAGATAAACAAGATAGACAGACCTCTAGCCAAATTAATCAAAAGAAAGAAAGAGCAACTCCAAATTAATGGTATTCATGGTGAAAAGGGAAACATCACAACAGATAAATTAAGATCCAAATAAACATATGAGAATACTTCAAAAAACTTATGCTCTACTAAGTTTCAAAACCTAAGGGAAATGGATGAATATCTGAACATCCTGGGAACCAACAAAGCTTAAAGAGGAAGAGATTGACAGTTTAAACAAACACATAACATTTGAGGGAAAAAAAAAAAAAAAAAAAAAAAACCTTCCAACTTCCCTACTAAAAAAAGCCCAGGCCCAGATGGTTTCACAGCAGAATTGTATAAAACATTTAAAGAGGTCTTACAACCATTACTACTCAAACTATTAAGAAAGAAAGAAACAGAGTGAAATCTCCCAAACTCTTTCTATGATACCAAAACCAGGCAAAGAAACAACCAAAAAAGAAAACTATAAATCCATCTCATTAATGAATATAAATGCAAAAATTCTCAACAAAATACTTGCAAATCACATTCAGACTCACATCAAAAAGATCATCCATCATAATTAAATTGGATTCATACCAGAGATTCAGGAATGGTTCAACATACTTAAGTCAATAAGTATGATAAAATACATACATGGATTAAAAGGTGAAAATCACATAATTATCTCAGTTGATCCATAGAAAACCTTTGACAAGATCCAGCACCATCTCATGTTTAAAATTCTAGAGGAAATTGGACTGATGAGAACATTCCTAAATATAATCAAAGCTATGTACAAGAAACCCACAGCCAACATCATCATAAATGGAGAAAAACTAGAAGCATTTCCCTTAGAGGCTGATAATCTGCAAAGCTGTCCTCTATTGGCACTCCTCTTTAATATAGTGCTTGAGGAGTGTGCTAGGGAAATAAGGAATGAAAGTAAAATTAATGGAGTACTAATTGGAAAAGAGAAAGTCAAACTACCCCTGTTTGCAGATAATAAGATAGTTTACCTGAGGGATGCTAAAATCTCCACGAGAAAACTCCTAGAAACAATTAAGAGTTTCAGTAATGTGGCAGGATACAAATTTTTCCTAGATATATCAGTACTCTTTCTTTACATCAACAACAAACAACTGAAGAAGGAATATAAGGTGACCTTCCCACTCACAATAGCCTAAAAAAAAAAAGAAAAAAAGAAACCTGGGTACAATCATTACCAAAGACACCAAAGATCGCTATAACAAAAATTTTAAACTCCTGAAGGAGACTGAAGACGACATCAAAAGATGGAAAAATCTCCCATGCTCATGGATTGGAAAAAACAATATAGTAAAAGTATTCATTCTACCCAAATTAATGCACATATTCAGTGCAATCCCAATTAAAATCCCTATGAGTTTGTTCACAGACTTGGAACAAAAATTCTTAAATTTATATGGAAAAACTGAAGACCCCAAATAGCTACAGCAACACTTAGGGGAAAATGCACTACAGGGGGGATCACCTTACTGGACATCAAGCTATATTACAGGGCCATAACATAAAAACAGCCTGGTACTGGCACAGAAACAGACCAGTTGACCAATGGAAGGAAGTTGATGATCCAAACTTGGGCACATATAATTTCAGCCCCTCATATTCAATAAAGGGGCCAAAAAATCCCATTGGAGGAAAGATAGTATCTTCAGAAAATGGTGCTGGCAAAACTGGATCACTATATGTAGAAGAACAAAATTAAACCCCTTTCTCTCACCCTGTAAAAAAATCAACTCCAAGTGGATCGAAGAACTCAAGGTGAAACTCGAAACTTTGAACATGATAGAACAAAAAGTTTGCAGCAGCCTGAAGACATAGGCATAGGAAAAGACTTTTTAAATCAGACAGCAGCTGCCCAGAAAATAAGGTTGACTGTTGACAAGTGGACCTTATTATACTCAAAAGCTTATGTATAGTGAAAGAAACAATAAACGAAGTAATGAGAAAAACCACAGAGAGGAAGCTTTCACCTCTGCTACATTTGATAGAGCATTAACTTGCTGTATATACAAACTACTCAAAAAACAAAGAAGGAAGACAACAAATGACTCATTCAAAAGATGGAGTTAGGAACTGAACAGTGACTTCACCAGTTAGGAAGTAAAGATGGCTGAGAAATAATCCTAGCACTTGAGAGGCAGAGGCAGGAGGATATTTGTGAGTTCAAGGCCATGTTGGTCTGCAGAGTGAGTTCCAGGACAGCTGGGGCTACAGGGAGACCCTGTCTCAAAAAAGACCAAAAAATAAAAATAAAAAAAAATGGTTGAGAAACATCTTAATAATTATTCAACATCAGCCAGGCATGGTGGCATGAAGCTTTAATCCTAGCACTTGGGAGGCAGAGGCCAACCTGGTGTACAGAACAAGTGCCAGGACTGCTAAGGCTACAGAGAGACCCTGTCTCAAAAATAACAACAAAAAAGTATTCAACATCATTAATAATTAAGGAAATGCAAATTAAGAACACTCTAAAATATCATCTCAATCTGATAAGACTGGCTAAATTCAACAAAACAAAAGGCACCAAATGCTAGAGAAGTTGTGGGGGAAGGGGAACACTCATCCAGTGCTGGTGGGAATGTAAAGTTCTACAACCACTGTGGAAAGCAGTGTGGAGACTCCTTAAAAGACTCAAAATGAGCCTATCACCTCACCCAGCCATACCACTCCAGGATATATGCCCACAAGGCATACTGATACATGCACATCTATGTTTATTGCAGCTATTTTCACAATAGCAAAGAGTTGGAACCTGCTAAACAGATGAGTGGATAACAAAAATGGGGTACATCTACAAAATGGACTACTATTCAGAGGTAAAGAAAGATGACACCCCTGGACAAACTGTCAGCCCATGAAAGGAAACAGCCAGAATTGACCAGAGTCCAAGTCAACAGCTCCAGAGAGAGTGGACTGTTTTACCTCTCATCCACCTGTGCCCCTTTTCTAAGCCTAGGGAACAACCTGCGGAAGAGGGGGCGTGGTAGAATGTAAGGGCTGCGATTGGGGTGAATGGTGAAACTACAGCAATGTAGTCTGGACACTCATTTGATCAACTTGATTGAACAAACAACCTGTCACCCCCCACTGGATGGTGGGGCTGTAGGTGTTTGGGCACAACAGCCTGCAGATAGGTTTTGCATGAAGGATGCTTGTACTCATGGATTATCACTTATAGCTAAAAATGAAAAAAAAAAAAAAACTGAGAGAAGATGCAGAGACAGCTATGAGAATGCATGATCTGGGATGGGGCTGGGGGTGGGGGGGGAGGGGAAAGGAAAAGCGAAAGAAAAAAAAAAAAAAAAAAAAAAAAAAAAAAAAAAAAAAAAAAAAAAAAAAAATAAAAACTAATTTAAAAAAAAAAAAAAAAGAAAGATGACACCGTGAACTTTGCAGATAAATAGATGGAACTAGAAGCCCTTATGCTAAGTGAAGTAACACAGCCCCCCCCCAAAAAAAATGGGGAATGCTTTCCTTCTTTTGTGGATGCTAGTCCTAAATCCTCCAACTGAAAGTCAAGCTAAGCAATGTTATTGTTATATTTATTTCTATCTGAAAGCAACTGTGATGCTATAATATGAAACCCTTAATGAGCCCTAGAATTACCACTTACTCTCAGACATGGTAATTAATGTATATGGGCAGAAGTTATATATTTATATTTTAGAGTAATATAAAATTGAAGGAAAAAAATTTGAACTCCTAAACATATACCAGAGTTAACACACACTTTATTCCTGGAAGACATATACATATATGATGTTTATATAGGCATATTTTCGAACAATACAATAGTGAGGGAATTAGATCAACACAAGTATTGGGTCAAAGAAAAGACTGAAGCTAGATATTATAGCAGATGCCTTTAATCCCAGCTCTTGAGAGGCAGAGGTAGATGGATCTCTGTGAGTTCAAGTCAATCCTGGTCAACAAAGTGAGTTCCAGGACAGCTGGGATCAGTGGGACACCCTGTCTCCAAAAGAAAAGAACAGATTATATATTTAAATTCTGCCCCAAACTATGAACGTTTGCTGAGAAAAACTAAAAAAAAAAAAAAACTGAGAGTAAAGTGCAGGACGAGTATGGCAGAATGCATGATCTGGGGTGGGGGTGGGGGGTAAGGGAAAGGGGAATATGAACTGAACTGAAAATGATATCTGAAATATACAAAACATCAATAAAATATTTTAAAAAGAAACTAAGGTTTTGTTTTGTTTTGGCTCAACAGAGTTGTTTTCTTGCTGTTTTTCAGTTTTGTTTTGTTTTGGTGTTTTTTTTTTCAACAGATGAATGAACTCAGGAAACCTAAGTTACACATGTGTAAAACCAACACAGTTGCCTAAACGGAGCTTCTGTAAAGTACAATTAATATTTCATGTAATTTGAAAAGCATGTGTTAACATTTCACAGTGAACTTGTTGTATTACTAGAATTACTTTAATATAAGCCAAAATTATAATTTGATATAGGGTACTGCTAAAGAAAAATATTTAAAGCATGTGGTAGCAAATCAGTCATCACATTACAGAAATATTTATATGAGAAATAATGTCCTGTTGATGCATTGTCAAAACATATGGAAAACTGTTTCCTATGACAGCAAAAAACAAAACAAAACAAAACAAACAAACAAACAAAAAAAACAGATATGTGTCTATCGATCCTGCAGCTTCCTGGAATGCAGCTGGAAAGCAGATTGTAGTAGGTTCAAGTTGTTTTCAGATTTCATTAAAAAATTATTAACTTAAATAGATTATTTCAGCAATATCTCATTTTACACAACAATGTGAAGGACTGGATTGAGGTAAGCAAACTAATGGATTAGAAAATCCACTAGCAGAACAAAGTAAATATGGACAGATCTTTAAGAATTGGTTTTCAGAAAAGAAAGTATGAGTTCTGAAACACATCCCTAATCCTTCAGGAAAGGTTATTTAATTAAGATACATAAGAAGATAATACAATGATGGGTTATGTTCTGGTAAGAATGGTACAATGTTGTTCATGGTTGTAGTCGAGCTCACAAATATCTGCCTGCCTCTGCTTCCCAATTGCTGGGATTAAATATCTGTGCCACCATGCCCCTTGAGCAGTATTTCTTTTACTACAGTCAGTGGAATATGTATGGACAGATATTATGTCATATCCTTCCAATCAGCAGAGTGTACCACTGCCATGACACTTATCCCAGCTAGAACCTGCTTCCATAGACTGGATACAGGAAAGAGAAAAGCAAACCTGAGTGAAGGCTACTTTATAGACTAGAGTAAGATTGGGGCTTCTACAAGCTCATAGAAAAATCACAAGTAATAAAGACATAAAACTTTGTGAATGGTAAAATTAATTCTGTATTTCAAGACTGTTTTAATCACAGCAAAAATAAAAAAAATATATAATTTCTAATATAACTCATAAAAATGGTAAAGAATCAACAATTTCCACACTATTCTGAGCAATAAAACAAGTATATGCCCCTTCAGCTAACTTAAGGAGAAACCATCTATAACCCAGAATACTCAACTCCCAGACACTCTAATAACTTAGAGTGAAATTGACTCAAAGAAGAATGGCTTCCAAAATGCAGCCAAAGACACTGAGACAGTGAATAACACCTTCAAGACTAAACCCTGAAAATCCCTAGTATTTGCAGAGTGAAGTGAAATCCCATCAAAGGAATTGGAGAGTGATAGTCACAGTTTAACTATTTGAACAGTGCTTTCTGCTTGGCAGGTGTGTTCCTTAGATAATCTTGGGTAAATCCTCAGGATAACAGAGGTCCATTAAGAAATAATTTGAAACAAATTGTGAGAAACCCAGAAACATATTTCCGCATATGCATGTTTAAGCCTAAATATCAATTTGAATATACTGTTTCATGTAATAATTATTTTTTTTAGATAAACTGTTTTTGTACATATGTGTAGACTATTATAGATGTATGAATGTGTGTTATAGATGGATATTTTATTTTATTTTATTTTATTTTTTGGTCTTTTTGAGACAGGGTCTTCCTGTAGCCCCAGCTGTCCTGGAATTCGCTCTGTAGACCAGGCTGGCCTTGAACTCACAAAGATCTGCCTGCCTCTGCCTCCCAAGTGCTAGGATTAAAGGTGTGTGCCACCATGCCTGGACACAGATGGATATTTTAAGATACAAAAGTTAGGACATTTCAAAGTGAGGGAGTTACTTGATTTATTTTTCCTCAAAAATTCAAATAAAGATAAACATTTTGCCTATCTTTAATTAAAGTAAATATTTCAAAAGCAAAATGATTTTATTAGTAATTTTACCTTGACATAATGCATAGACAATGTATATTTATAGCATCTTAATTTTAGTAATGAATAATATTTTCTTTGCAAAGTTTCATCATGGAATTTTATTCAGTATATTGTTTTATTCAACATATGGTCTAGATATTTTTGTTTAGAGAAGTTTGGAAATTCCAATGTTACATTGGATAATACCAAAATAAGTTATGCTATGCACTGATTCTAGCTAAATACTTGAATCTGAGCTAGTGACATGGCTCACCATATAAAAGGTCTTGTTGTGGTAGTCTGGCCACCTGAGTTAGAACTCTGGTACCCATGGAAAAGTGAAAGAAAAGGAACAACTCCAAGTTGCTCTCTGACATTCACATGTGTGCCATAGAACACATCCAGAAACATGTCATGAATAACTCAAGAACCAGTAACAATAATCAAATCTTTAAGTATTTTTTGAGGCAGAACAGGGGGTGCAGCCTTTTCAGAGGAAGTGTGTCATAAGATATGGGTTTTGAGAGATAATAAACTTGCTCCACTTCCACGCTTTCCTTCTGGGTTCCAGTTCAAGATGTGACCTCTCACCTGCTTTTTTAGTCATGTCTTGCTACCATTATGGACACTCCATATGGATCCCTAAGCAAAATAAATTTTCTTCCATTAAAAAAAAAATAAAAAAACCACAAAAGCACTATTTGCTTCAGTGTTTGGTATCCCGTGTTTTTCACAATATGAGTACCAATAATGTGTAACTTGTCCTTATCGTCCACAGGCTTATGATACAGTTTAAGATTTACAGCTTAAACCTTTAACCCTAGCACTTGGGAGGAAGAGGCAGGCATATCATTGTGAATTCAAGGCCAGCCTGGTTTACAGAGTGAGTTCCAGGAAAACTAGGGCTACAAGGAAACCCTGTCTAGAAAAGACCAGAAAAAAAAAAAAAAAGAGAAAGATTAACAGCTTAGATGGATGGCAGTTTATCTTTAGAAGTGGGGTTTAAGCTTCTGCCAACTTCAAGAATATTTTCATAGATCATTTTGAATAGTTGTACTATGAATAAACTATTGAATAAAGGGTTTAAGAAGAAAGTGTTTGATCAGTTTAATATTTTTGTAATGGGTAATATCCTTAAAGTGAAGACAATTTAATATGTAAATGAGAAAAATCATTATTCAAATTAGCTATGCTCTTTGGCATTGATGTGCCCAGAGCCAAAGAGCTTTCCACATCTTGTCAGTTTCATGTTTGATTTGACAGGACATTTTGCTCTGTAATCATCAGTTCAGAGAACATGACAAATTATGTATTTGGGTTGGCAAAAGATACAAAAATTTCATTTCTCTTTTCAGTTAATTTTAGTAACAAGATTATTATAAACTGTGAAATAGTCAAAAGGATTTTTATAACTACATTAATAAAATTAGAACATTTGTGACTGTATTAAATACACGAGTAATAAGCAAAAGTAAATATTGGTTTGAAACCAATGGATGTGACCATCTTTATTATTATTATTTTCATTTTATTTTGTACTTCTCTTCATCGCTTTTTCTCTTTCTCCTTATTTCTTGCTTATTTCACTCTTTGAGCACAACAGAAATAATGAACATAAAATAAATGAGAAAATGCAATCCTCTAGCTATACTGAATTTGTTTTACAGAATTAATTCACATTTTATTTTATATATAGTACCTAAATTAAGATACTTTTTACTATTATTGACTTTTGTTGCTACTGAGACTTTTTTTAATTTGGTACATTAACTGCTAATATAGGGATATATTACTAGCATAAAGAATCAACTAACACTATAGATTCACTTACAATCAATAATTACCACTCTGCATTTAATTCTGAAAAAATATAGCTGTTCATCTATGTCAAAATATTTTAAAACTATCAATTCAACCAACTATAGATAGAAAATATTAAATAAACGAAATTATATTTATACTAAACATAGGGAGATATTTTTCCTTGTAATTCCATAAGCAATATGCTATAATATATACATATGTAAATTATTTGCATTTATTTCATACATTTCATGACAGATATGACTTAATGCATGTGGGAGAATGTTTTTTGATAAATGAAAATTCTACATAATTTCATATAAGGGTCATAAGACTGTAAATTTGTGTTTCAGTGACTTGTCCTGAAATTAATTCCTCATGGATATCAAGTAAAGATTCTATCACTTCTCCATTTTTCAAGAGATGACTGATCACACCATACACAAAGAGAAAAATTTGCAGATGAGAATGTTTATACATAATTCATTTAATATTGAAGACATTACTTTGAATTTTATTTTAATATGCATGCATAAATCTGCATATTATTGACAAAAATATTCCATTTCCAGCAATACCTCCCAATTTATCTCTCAGTTGTACTGTTTTCTTGAAGGCAGTGTCATTTAGCATCCATTCAGTAATTGTGCTAATATAAAGAAGATTGTAAAATACAAACTTTCTTGCAAAACACGGGTGCACAAACCTACATTCAGACAGTACATTCATACAAATAAATAAATAAATAAGTAAATAAATATTAAAAAATACAAACTTCCTAAACACTGTTTAAAATTTAAGCTTTCTTGATGTGGGTCTGTATGTGATTTGTCAGTATCCTATTTAGAATTTTGGCATCTGTGTTCATTAGGGAGATGGGTCTATAGTTCTCCTTTTTGGTTGCATCTTTGCCTGGTTTTGGTATTAGAGTGATGCTGGCTTCATAGAAGGAATCTGGGAGAACTCCCTCCGTTTGTATCCTTCTCAACAACTTGAATATTAATGGTTGTAAGTCTTTTTGAAATATTTTATAGAATTCTGCTGTGAAACCATCTGGGCCTGGGCATTTTTTTGGTTGGGAGGCTGCTTATTACATCTTCAATGTCTTCACATATTATTGATCTATTTAAGCTGTCGATCTCTTCTTGGTTGAGCTTTGGTGATTCCCAAGATTTCAGATATTCATCCATTTCTTCTAGGTTTTCAAACTTAGTAGAGTATAGATTTTTTTTCTTTTTTTTATTAATTTTATTTATTTCCGTATGTGTATGAATGTACTGTCTGCATGTAAGTTTGTGCACCCGTGTCGTGCAATGCCACGGAGGTCAGAAGAGGGTATCGGATTCCCCTGGAACTGGAGTTCCCCTGGAATTGGAGCCTCAGACGGTTCTCGGCCTCCATGTGGGTGCCGGGGATCGAAGCCGGGTCCTCTGCAAGAGCGGTCGGCACTCTTAACAGTCAGGCCATCTCTCCAACCCCTTTAGAGTATAGGTTTTTAAAGTAATTCCATATGATTGTCTGGATTTTTTCATTATCTGTTGTGATATTTCCCTTTCATCACATATTCTATTGATTTGGTGTTGATCCTTCTTTCTTTTGGTTAACTGGGCTAATAGTCTCTCAAAGAACCAGCTTTTGGATTCATTGATTTTTTTTGTATGGTTCTCTTGGTTTCTATTTCATTGATCTCTGCTCTGAGTTTTGTTATTTTTCTTGTCGGGTTGCATTTAGGTTTCATTTGTTGCGGTCTCTCAAGTATTGGTTAAGCTGGAGGTAGATCATTCACGTTGTGCTTCGTTTTCTGGGTTGTTTTTTTTTTTTTTTTTTTTTTTTTTTTTTTTTTTTATTGATGCTTTTGTGTATTTTCATACAACATTTTCCAATTCATTCAGGCATATATCCCCCCTCCCTCCCCCCCCCCCACCCCCTACCCTTTGCCAGATCATCATGCATTCGCCCGTAAGTTTCTTTTCTTCTGCATCTTTCTCCCTGCGTTTTTTTTTTTGTTTTTTTTTTTTTTTTTTTTTTTTTTTTTTTTTTTTTTTCATTTTTTTTTAAAACATATAGGTATAATGTGAGGAAGCATACGCATCCTTCATGTAAAACCGGTTTGCAAGCAGTTGTGCCCAACCCCCCACACAGGTCATGGTTCCCACCATCTAGCAGGGGGGACTTGTATGTCAATCAAGTTGATCAAAAATGAGTGTCCAGTCTATTGTTGTAGTTTCACCATAAACCCCAATCAAAGCCCTTACATACATCTTCTACCATGACCCCTCTTCCGGGGATTGTTTCCTAGGCGTAGAAAAGGGGCACAGGTGGAATGAAGAGCAAACACTTCTACTTTCCTCTGGAGCTGAATGTCTTGGTCTCTAGTCATTCTGGCTGTTTCCTTTTCATGGGCTGTCAGCTTGTCCAGGCATAAACCTTTCGATCCTACTGATGAAGCACATGCAATAGAATATTTTAGGTATTAACAGTAAAGAATATATAGCCTTTTCGAATCTCCTACTAATGAAGCACACAACAATTAGATATATGGGTATTTAAAAAAAAACATACTAATTGTTGTGTAGGTTTCTTTGTATAGAGACAACAGATATTTGGATGTATTTAATTCATGAGTTACATTTTTTTTTTTTTTTTTTTTTTTTTTTTTTTTTTTTGTGGCTTATAACATCTCTTGACCGCTTAGAGGATGTAAGCTTGTGGCAATCAGCTGTGGATTATTCCTACAAGGAAAGAGCCAAAAGCCAATTAGACTTGGGATAATAGATACGTATGGCCTGCCAACGCTGGCCCTGCACAGTATTTCCCAGCAGATGAGGTGTAGCTGTGCTGACGGAGGAGTCCTTGGGTTGACTCAAGGAGACCTATATTGCTTTAAAAAAATTTTTTAGTGGGTTCTTTGTAACAATCTCAAACACTTTCTGGCATCCCAGAGACCATCGGTATAACTTGCAAGTGCGTCTCCATACAATCTTTTCCCATTTTATATCAGGTCTTCAACAAAAAGGCCTTATCGCCTCTCTTCCTGCAGATGGCCCAGTTTTGAGGCAGGGAGCCTTTACCTTTTTTGGGTTTTTGATCCCCTGGCCAACATCTCCCTTGGTAGAATAATCCATGTTGATGTCAGAGCTCCTGTATAATATATTTTGTTTAAGTGCAGAGCTTAAGGGAGATTTTAGCATTATAGTTGGTTCTGAATAAAGAATAAACCTTTTCACACAGTTTTCTATGGCCATTCCGTCAATTTAATAAGAAGGCATTTAAACACTGATTTTACCAAGAAGAAAATACCTCTTATAAACAGCTGGGACATCTGGCTTCCAATCTACGCGGAGAACTACCTCGATCTGCGGTCTCTTCATCCTATTTCTCCTTATTCTATGGGGGGGGTTAAGAAAGTCTCGTGTATTAAAACCTTTGCGGCACCTAAGAAAATAAGCTTCATTATGATTCATTAAAAATAGTTGTGACTAGTAGGATCCACAGAGTGGCCTGAGGTCTGCACAATCTAAAGGCAATTTTTTCCCTTCAATGCCCATAGGAGTCAATCCTCCTGCTGGCACTTTCTGGTACATCCTACCACTCAATGCAAAGCTGCATTTTTTCTTTCTCAGCCATAAGTTTGGTGATACTCTGATACCCTGGCCTGTTGGAACATACAAATCTTTTTTTTTTTTTTTTTTTTTTTTTTTTTTTTAAGATTTGGGTTGCAAGGTTTTTTTTGACAAAAAAGTTTTCGTATCTATTTGTATCTCCCTTTTTTTATTTAAGGTTTTTAAATTTTGACCCAATGAGTCTCAAAAAAGCAGTTTTTTATACAATACCTATAGGGTGGAATCAAGGCACAGATTTTCATCAAGTTCACCCAAACTGTTTTGGGTTACTGTTAATGTGAGTAATTGTTGGGGAAACAAAGTGTTTTATATTTTTGAGTTTAATAATTTCATCATATAGGTGAAAGAGATTGTTACCAGGTCATACTATATAACAGCAAAATTATAGAGAACCATTTTTTGCTTATACCCATCCCAAAGTAATTGTATACGATCTTTATTTAAACATAATGTGGACATGAGCACTTTCATAAAAAATCACCAAATTAAAACCAATGCATGACCACACACTGTTTTTAGCAGCCTTCAAAAACCAATGTTTCCCAATATGCACATATTTACCTTTACTAAACTAAGACTAAGTCCTAAAAAAACAAAACAACCATGTGATCCTGTTAGACAGAGTATGGGCAAAATTGTACACTTGTTGAACTCACGTCAATAAAACATGCACCAATCGAATAGACAATGCAACCCTTCCTCCCCTCTGCCCACCCCTCCTCCCCTCCCAAGTGCACCATTTCAGTCATGCCTTCTGATTGCCAATTCTCTTTCTGTGTTGTTCATTAATTGCTCCCTGTTGCCCACAAGAAATAATTATAAACTGGTTATTGGTACTAGCATCAACATATGAGAGATACATTTGTCTTTTGTTTTTTTCTGGGACTGTGTACTTCAACATAAACATGAAGTCCATCAAAGCTTCCCTCCAGTTTTACCTGCAAAAGTTTCATGATGTTTCTCTTTGTTTACTTTTTTATTTTTTACTGCTGCATAGAATTCCATTGGTGCATGTACCACAAAGTGTCCCTCTATCTCCACTTCGTCCAGTTGAGGGGGCATTTTGGGTTTGTTTCCATTTTTTGCTATTGTGAACAGAGTGGCAATAAATATAGCTGGGCATTTATCTCTGCGGTAAGTGAGTCTTGTGGGTATATACCCAGAGTATGACGGGGTTCAAATGGCAGGATCATTTTTAGTCTTCTAAAGGTTCTCCACATTGCTTTTCCATAGTGCCTGCACAAGTTTACATTCCCACCATCAAATGGATGAGTGTTCCCCTTTTTCCCACAATAACCCGCTCCCACACTTGGCATCATTTGTTTTCTTGATCCTAGCCCAGTTCTTACTGGAGTAAGGTGGTAATTTAAGGTGGTTTTAATTGGCATTTTCCTAATTATTTTTTTAGTGATGTTGAACACTTCTAAGGTGTTTCTCAGCCATCTCTAATTCCCTCACCTGTGAAGTGCTTCTGTTCAGATCTTTGCTAGATCTTCTGAGTGATTCATTGTTTTCTTTCTTCTCTTTCTGTCTTCTTTGTTTTTTTATGATAGTAGCATTGTATACTCTGAGATTAATAAAATGGAATTGCTGTTGTTCCGATGTATCTTAATCTGCCTGGTGAAGGTTTTGCTTTTTTCCTCCCAATTTCGTGGGGTTTTTTTTTCTATTCAACTTCTTTCTTGATTTTTTCTTTTGATGAACAGAAGCTTTTGAAGTTTAAAATATGAGTCCCATTGTCAATTGAACGACCTTAATTGTTTTGTTTGCAGCTGCTGTCTGATTTTAAGAAGTCTTTTCCTACAACCTATGTCTTTGTAGTCTGCTGCAAAAGACAAAGTTTCTCATTCTATCCATCCCTCCAGAGTAGTTTTGGATTTCACATTGACTCTTTGATCCATTTGGAATTGACTTTTTGTACAGAGCGAGAGGAAGGAGTTTAATTTAATTCTTCTAAAAGTGGTGACCAGTTTTGCCAACACCACTGCCAAAGATGCTGTCTTTCCCCCAATATGTCTTCTTCATTGGGCCCTCACTTAATCAAAATCTGAGTCCACTGAATTGTATAATGCCGCTCCAGTTTGGATCGTGTCAATTTTGTTTTCCATTGGTCAACGGTCCGTTTTTTTGTGCCAGTACCAAGTTGTTTTTATGACTGTAGTATATGTTTTTAGCCCTGTAGTATAGTTTTGATGTCTGGTATAGTTGATCTCACCTGGTATGGCTATTGCTTCTTTTTTCCCTGCTCTCTTTTCCGCCCAAAGTTTTGCTTGTGGCTAATTCGGGGTCATTATCGAATTTTTCCAAACGAAAATGAGGATTCTTTTTTCCAAACATGTAAAGAAGCTCCTTGGGGAGTTGATTGGGATTGCATTAATTCTGTATACAAGTTTAGGTAAAATGGAACTTTTTACTATTTTTATTTTTCCCAATCCATGAGCATGGGAGGTTTTTTTTTTTTTTCCATCTTCTGATTTTTTCTTCAGTTTCCTTCTTCAAAGGTTTAAAAAAAAAAAAAATTGTTGTTGTAGAAATCCTTGGTATCTTTGGTTATGTTTGTTCCTGGGTATTTTAATTGTTTTTGAGGCTAATGTGAGTGGGGAAAGGTCTCCTTGTATTCCTTCTTCGCTGCCTACTGTTGATGTAGAGAAGGCTAACTGATTTTTGTGTCGGGTTTTATTTGTATCTTGCACTTACTGAAGGCTCCTAATGTTTCTAGGAGTTTCCTGGTGGAGTTCCTAGCATCCCTTAAGTAGACAATCATATCATCAGCAAAAAAGGGAAAGCTTGACTTCCACTTTTCGCGATTTAGAAGCTTATAACGCCTTTAAATTTTCCTGTTTTTCGTGTCTATTTGCTAGCAAGGATTCAAGCCTAAATGTTGAAGAGGATTGGTGACAGGGTGCAGCCTTGACTAGTTCCTACCCTTAAGGGAATGCTTCTGTCGTTTTCCCACTTAGCATGATATTGGCTGTGAGTTTAGGATGATGTTGGCTGTGGGTTTTCCGTATATGGCCTTTTGATTACATTAAGGTATGATCCTCCAATCCAATTCCCTCTAAAGGACTTTAAAAACAAATGAACGATAGTGAATTTTGTCAAAGTGGCTTTTTTTTGTGCATCAATTGAGATTATGGTGTGGGTTTTGTCTTTCCAAAGGTCCGTTTTAGAATGCTGGAATGATGTGTATCGATTTTCGTATGTTGAACCATCCCTGGCATCTCTGGTATGAATCAACTTAAAACGATTGGGGTCATGTGGGAATGATCTGATAGATGGTTGTATGCGATTTGCCAGTATCCTAATTTAAGGAATTTGGCAACTGTGTTCATTAGGGAGATGGGCTTATAATCCTCCTTTTAAGTTGCATTTGCATCTTTGGCCTGGTTTGTGTGGTATTAGAGTAATTGCGGGATGCTGGCTTCAATAGAAGGAATCTGGGAGAAACTCCCTCCGTTTGTATCCTTCTAAAAAACTTGAATTTATGGTTGTAAGTATTTTTGAAATATTTCATGTTTTATGATTCTGCTGTGAAACCATTTGGGTCTGAGCATTTTTTGGTTGGGAGCTGCTTATTACATCTTCACTTCTTTTTTCTCCACAAGTATTATTGGTCGTTTTAAGAAAAAGAAAGCTGTCAGAATCTCTTCTTGGTCGAGCTTTTGTGATTTCCCAAGATTTCAGATATTCATCCATTTATTCTGTGTTCTTCCTAGGTTTTCTTTTTTTTTATTTTTTTTTTTTTTTTTGATTTTTTTTTTTTTTTTTTTTTTTTTTTTTTTTTTTTTTTTTTTTTGAGACTCGGGCATTCTGGCTGTTTTCCTTTCATGGGCTGACAGTTGTCCAGGAATAAACTTTCAACCCTAAAACTGGGTAATTGCAACTAAGCATGCCACCACAGATGAGGATAACCATTTGGTGTCGTTTGTTTTTTCTTTTTGTCGTTTTGTTTTTCTTCTGGGGACTGTGTTACGACTACTATCACACTCAGCATGTAAAATGTAACTCTAGCTCCAGCCTTTTTCTTGCAAAGCTCGTGATGTCGTTTTCTTTACTTTATCTTTAAACTTTTTACTAACTTTAACTGCTGCATAGAACAACCAATTGTGTAGAATGTACCCGGACAAATTTTCTCTGTCCACTCGTCATTGAGGGGCATTTAGGAGATTTTAGGTTGGTTCCCAGCCTCCGTTGCCTATTGGGAAGAGAGCTTGAATAAACAATGGCCCGTGCATGTATCTCTTGGTGGCGGAAGTCTGGAAGGGGTACATGCCCAGGAGTGGTAAAATGGCTGGGTCGGGTGCAAGTTTCATTCCAAGTCTTCCAAGGGTTCTCCACACTTTTTTCCACAACTGCTTTTCATAGTGGCTGTAGAGTTTACATTCCCACCGAGCAGTGGATTGAGTGTTCCCCTTCCCCCACAACTCTCCCAGCAAACGTGGTTATCATTTTTTTGTTTTCTTGATCCTACCGAGCCAGTCCTTAACTGGAGTAAGATGATATCATTAAGTGGTTTTTGATTTGATTTGCATTTCCTTAAATGATTAGTGATGTTGAGCATTTGTTGAGGGTGTTTCCCTTCTTTTCTCAGACATCTCTAATATCAATCTCTTAAATATCCATCTCTATCCTCTCCTTAATTCCTTATTCCCTCTAATAACTCCCTTCTCTAATTCCTTCCTAATTCAATTCCTTCGTTCTTAAATTCCTCGCGATTTGTGAAGTCTCTGTTTCAGTTCTTTGCTTATCGCTCCAAGATCCAATCTATTGAGCGGGTCGTTGTTTTCTTCTTTTTTTTTTTTTTCTTTTTTTTTTTCTTTTTTTCTTTTTCCTTGTGTTTTTTTTTGTTTTTCTTTGTTTTTTTTTTTTTCTTTTTATTTATTCTTTTCTTTTTTCTTTGTTTTGTTTTTTTTTTTTTTTTTTTAGAGTAGTTTAGATATTCGGAAAAATCAACAATAGCTTTTTTTGTCAGATGTAATCTGCAAGTGAAGGGTTCCTCGTCCTTCCTCCCACGCTGTGGGATTTCTTTCTCTTTTTCTCGTTCACTTCCTACACTTCCCTTGAATGTTTCTTTGATGGTAAGCAGAGAAGGTAAGAGCCTTTTGAGTTTGATGAGGTCCCATTTTGTTTCCAATGTTTTCGAATTTTCGACCTTAATTAATAATGCTTGTGCAGCTAGCTGCTGTACTGATTTTAGAAGTCGTTTTTCTACGGGGACGCCTTATGCTTGTATTCGATGTCTTGTTTGGTATTCTATGGTCTGTATTCTGCTAACCTACGGTACGCCTATGGTCTTGGTATTCTGCTGCCACGAAACATTTTACTTTTTTTTAATTTCTGCTGCAACTTTTTCTTATATCAACTTCAGAGTTTGGGGTTTAAAACGTGGAGTCTTTAATATAAAATAAATATAATTAATCTCTTTAAAATATCATCTTGCTGGGAGTTTGACTTTTGTACAGGGTTAGAAAGGTTAGGGGTTTAAATTTCATTCTTCTACATTCTTTCTACAAGGGTGATCCAGTTTTGGCCAACAACTACGTTGCTGAAGATGCCCCCTGTCTTTTTCTCCATTGTGGTTCTTTTGTGTTTGCTTGGGCCCCATGTCTAAATATAGATGGGGCCTAGAAATTGGTATGTGCGCAGATGTTTGATCTTCGGTTTTTGTTTCATTGGTCAACAGGTTCTGTTTTTTTTTTTTTTTTGTGGGCCAGTACCCCGAGGCCTGTTGTTTTATATGAATATAAAGAAGCCCCTGTGTAATAGTTTTAAAAAAAAAAAAAAATCTGGTATAAAGAGATCCCCTCCTGTGTAGCTCTTGTTTTTTTCACTCGGGAATTTGATTGGCATTGGCTATTATTCGGGGTCTTTTGTTTTTCTCTCAAATAAAATTTAAAAATCCTTTTGTTTTCCAATGTTTGCCAAAGCCCTGTGAAGAAACTTCTCTTGGGGATTTGGAGTGGGATTGCATTAAATCGATACAAAAGTTTTGGTAATTTTGGTAAATGGACATTTTGAACAATGTTAATTTCTTTCCAACAAATGTTAAAATGTTTAATTTTCCGCCAACCATGAGCATGGGGAGGTTTTTTTTTTTTGTTTTTTTTTTTTTTTTTTCCCATCTCTGAGGTCTTCCGTCATTCATTTTCTTTCTTTTCTTTTCCTTCAATTTCTGTCTCTTTCCAATTTCTTTCTTCTTTTTCTTTTAAATTAAAATTAACCTTTAAAAGTTTAATTAATTAAAAAAAAGAAAAATTCTTCAAATTTCTTTCGTTCCCTTCTCAATTTTCTTTTCTTTCCTTTCTTTCTTAAAAGGGTTTTAAAAGTTTTTTGTTGTAGAGGTCTTTTGGTGTCCTTGGGTTAGGTTGTTCCTAGGTATCTTAATTGTTTTTGAGGCTATTGTGTGAGTGGGAAGGTCTCTTTTGAATTTCTTTCTCTCCAGTTCCCTCCCTTTCCTTCTTCTCTTCGTCCAAGTTGCTTGTTTTCTTGTGTAAAAGAAGGTCCAAGGGGTTTTCTAAGGTTAATAATTATTTTTGTATCCTGATCCTGCCACTTGGGCTGAGCTTGTAAAGTTAATCATCGTTCTAGGAGTTTTCTCGGGGGAGTTTTTTTTTTGCATCTCTTAAGTAACCAAAATACCATATCATCAGCAAATAGGGAAATCTTGACTTCCTCTTTTGCTTTCAATTAGTACGACTATCATCCTTTAATAATAAATATCTCATCCCTTTTTCTCCCCTTGTTTCCCTTTGTCTTTCCCTAAATTACTTCCTTTTAATATCCTTGTCCTCTTAATAATCCTTTTTCTTCCCCCCCCTTCCTCCTTTGTTTCTTTTTTCTTGACTTAAATTGCTGCGAGCAGTGTTTTCAGGTGTTTCAAGCACTAATATTGAAGAGGAGTGGTGATAGGGGGAAGCCTTTGCCCGAGTTTCCTATGAGTTCCTACCGGTAAGAAGGGAATGGTTTTCCCTCAGTTTTTCCCCCATTAGGGTAGGATGAGATGATTGTGTGTGTGGTTTTTGCCTGTATATGATGGCTTTGATTACATTGAGAATGATCCCTCCCAATTCCAATTCCTTCTAGGACCTTAAAAGCAATGGAAAGGAATGCTGGAATTTGGGTTTTGTTTTGTCAAGAGGCTTTTTTCACACAATTTTTAAGGCTTTTTCTCTTCAACACTTTTTCGGGGCGGGGGAGAGGGGGGCGGGGGGGGGTTTGCTTTTTGTATCACGCATCATAATTGAGATGAGGGTGTGGTTTTGTTTGTCTTTGATTTTTTTTGATTCAGTTTTTATGTGTTTTGAATGATGTTTTTAATATTATGTTTTTATATGTTTAGTTGATTTTCATATGTTTGAAACAATCCTATCCTGGCATCTCTTGTCTGGTATGATCCCCCAAGAATCCAACCTTGTTTCATGAATGGGATGATCTTCCTTGATATCTTTCGTCTTCTTGATGTTGGGTCTGTATGGGGTATGGATTTTTGCCAGTATTTCGGTATTCTGTTTAGGATTTTGGCATCGGTGTTCATGAGGGAGATGGGTCCATAATCTCCTCTCTCCTTTTTAGAATTAGGAAGTTTTTCTAGGTCCGAAGTTTTCTGTCTTTTTTTTGTCTTGTCTTGCCTGGTTTTGGTAATAGAGGATTCTGGGCTTTCATAGAAGGAAGTTTGGGAAGAATCCATACTGATTGTATAATACTTGTATACTCTAAAATGATTGTCATCTCTAAAACTTCTCCTAACTTCTAAAACAGTTTCATCAAGATTTCAGAAATAATGTTTGTAGGTCCTTTTGAAATGTTTTTTATAATAATAGAATTTATTCTGCTGTTTATATAGAATTCTTTGCTGCTGGCTGTGAAACCGTCCTGGGAGGGGGCCCGGGGCCCCGGCTTTTTTTAGTTTTTTAAGTTGGAGGCTTCTTACTACATCCTCTATTTATTACCTCTATTTTCTATTTCTTTCCATATGTTAGGGGTTGTTTGTAAAAAGAAGTTAAGCTGCTGGGCCTTCCGCTTGAAAGAAAATAAGCTATGCTGGTCCTCCCCTCTTTAAAGAAGCTGCGGGTCTCCTCTTGCCTCTTGGCCAAGCTTGGGATTCCCAGGATTTCAGAATATTCATCATATCATTTCTTCTTGATCATTTCTTCTGTTCATTCCATGATCTTTCCTTCTAGATTTTCAAACTTGAATTCACGTGGTATTTGGTAGAATATTAGTTTCTTGTAAATAATTTCCCCATAATAAATTTCTTGATCTTTTTTTCCATGTCCATTGTGATATTTTCCCTTTCATCACAGATGCTAATGATTTGGAGGAATTGGAGTTGTGCCTTGTTTCTTTTTTGTTAACTAACTGGGCTAGACGTCTGTCTTGTCCTTGTTGTGATTATAATTATTATTCTTTCAAAATTATTCTTCTTCAAAGAACAACGCACTTTTTCAAAAGAACCAATTTTGGAACTTTTTTTGTTTTTTTTGGCTTCAATTGAGTTTTTTTTTGTGTATTGTTTGCCTTTCGGTTTTCCCTTTTGTTTCTATTTTATTGTTTTTCCCAGTATTAATTGGTTTCTTTGTTTGCCTATTTCATTGATTTCTCCTTTACTTTCTTTCTGCCGCCTGATTTTTGTTATTTTTCTTCCTGTTGTTGCTTTAGAGGGTTTTTCATCTGTTGTTGCCTCTCAGGTGTGTTTAGCTGTAGTGTTAGATCTTCACTTTGGCCTCTTGCTCTTTTCCTGTTGTGCTCTTTTTGTGCTCTTTTCCTTTTCTGTTTTTTTTTTTTTTTTTTTTTTTTTTCTTTCTCTCTCTTTCTTCCCTTCTTTTCCTGTTTTTTTCTAAAAAAAATGTTCTAAAAAAAAAAAAAAAAAAAAAAAACAAAAAAAAAACTCTGTTTTTCCTAAGTTTTTTTTTTTTTTTCTAAAAAAAAAAAAATTTCTAAATTTTTTAAAAAAATAAAAAAAAAAGGGGGGAAAAAGGGGCCCACCCAGGGCTATAATAAATTTGGCCCAAATTTCCCAATTTCCCTTCTTAGGGGAACTGCTTTTTTAAAGGTAATCCCCCATAAAGTTTCTACGTTTTGGTGCTGTATTATCAATTGTATTCAGTTCCAGCGAATGTTTTTATTTTTTTTCTTTTCTTTCTGTTTATCTTCTCCTTACCCATTCATTATTCAAAGGGATTGTTGTTTAGTCTCCATGTGTTCTGTAGGGCAGAGGGCTTTATCCTGGTGGGTTGAGTATGAGCTTATTGCACTGGTGGTCTGACAGGATGAAATAATCATTGATTTGATTATTTCAAATCTCTTTTTTGTGTTTGTATGTGAGAGTTTCTTTTCCTGTGTCCCAGGATATGTCATTTTTGGAGAATGTCCGATGGGGTGCTGATAGAAGAATTGTATTCTCCTGGTGTTTGGTGGAATTTCGTATAGTCTATGAGAGTCCATCGTGTATTTTTTCATTCAGTTCAGATTAGTCTCTGCTGTTTATCTTTGTTTTTCCTGTTATCCTTCCCAAAGGACTAGTGGGTATATGAAAAGGTATGAAATCTCCCACTATGAGTTGTGCTGGGGTTAGTCTGTGACTTGTGGTCCTGGAGAATTGTTTTAATAAAGTTTGGTGCACCAGAAATTTGGGGCATATATATTCCTAATACTTGTGAAATATTCTTGGTGGATTTTATTGTTTCCTTTGATTGAAATGTAATGCCTTCTTTTTCTTCCCTCCTTTTTCTTTTTCCTTTTTCTTCCTTGCCTCTTTCCTTCTTTCTTCTTTTCGCTTCGCTTCTGATTTTTTAACTTTTCTTCTTTGTCTCTTCTGATTTCTTTGTCCTTTCTGATTTCTTTTAACTTTTTGAAAGTCTATTGTATAAAATTTGAAGCTTTCTTCGTTGTCCTCTTCTGGTCCCTCTTCTGATTTCTTTTCTTTGAAGGCGATTTTAATGTAATTAATAATTTGAAAATAATTTAAATTAATAATAATCACTTTTGGAAGTCCTATTTTAAAACAATGGAATGGCCTTCCTTGTCTTCTTCTGATTTCTTTACTTTGAAGTCTACTTTATCCGATATTAAAATAGCAAAGCACAAAACCTGCTTCCTGCTTTCCTTTTTTTTTTGGTACCATGTGCTTGGAATTATTGTTTTTTTATTGTTTTCCTAGCCATCTCTCGTCACGTTAAGGTGAAAAGGTGTGCCCTGTCCTTAGAAGGTAGATGTTGGTTCTTGCAGACAAGCAATAAAATCGATGATTCTGTTTTTCCTAATCCAATAATCCAGTTCCTCTCTCTCAGTCCTAATGTATGTCTTTGGATTGTGGAATTTAGTCCATTAATGTTCAAGGTTATGACTGATAGGTTTTTTTTTTTTTCTCCACACTGCTTTCCTTTTGCCTTATTATCCACTGATCTGTCCATCTGCGGTTTTTGATTTAGGTTTCTACTTACTTCTTCTGCAGTTTATGTTTTTAAATTTAAAAAATTTTTTTTTTTTTTTTTTTTTTTTTTTTTTTTTTTTTTTTTTTTCCTTTTCTGTGTTCTTTGAATTGCTTCAGTATTCTCTGAAAGTTTGTTTTCCCGGACATGTATTCTTTCAAGTTGGTTATGTCATGGAAGATTTTTTTTTTTTTTTTTTTTTTTTTTTCTCTCTCTCCCTTCTCCCCTCTCGTCTCCTTCCACTATGAGTGACATTTTTTTTTTTTTATTTTTTTTTTTTTTTGCTGGGTATAAGTAACCTGGGCTGGCATCCATTGCATGTCCCCTCAACACTCAACACTGGGAATTGCTTTGCTCCAGGTTCTTCTTTCCTTTTCATTCTTTGTCTTCTTGCCCATTCATCGTTTCTGTGATAAGTCCCGTTGGTGTAATTCTGAGAGGTTTTCCCCTTATAGGGTTTTTTTTCCCCTTATAAGGTCACTTGGTTTTTTTTCTCCTTTGCTTGTGTTTTCTCTTTTTTTTCTCTTTCTTTTTCTTTCTTTATTTCCCTTGTCTCTTGTCGCTTTTAAAAAAAAATAAAAATTATAAAAGTTTTAATTATAAACATTAAAAATTAACTATTAAAATTTAAAATACAAAAAAATTAAAGAATTTTTTTTTTTTTTTTATTTAAAAAAAATTCCAACGCATTTTTTATTTTGTTTTTTTCTCTTTTGTTTTTGGGTTTTGGGGTGTCCCAAAGCAAGTTTAACGTTAACCCGTATGATGTGGCCGTGGCGACATTTATTTCGTTTTTATCTTTTCTGACTCTTGTCTGTTTGAGTTTCTAATCTTGTGCTTCTGATGTATTAGGTATTACATTTCTTGGTTTTGTCCGTTTTTTTTAGTTTTGGGGACAGTTTTTTCACTCTATTACTTATTTTCTGTTGAAGCTCTGAATGCATACCTTTTTTCTCTACCTTTCTCTGGGAATTCTTCCTCCCTTCCTCTAATTATTTCCTAATGATGTGAGGTTTATCTTTTCCATAGTGTCCCCACAGCCTTCCCCTGTTTTGTCAGTCCCATGTTTATGTATTTTTAAAAAAAATTCGTCAATATCTTTTTCATAATCTTTCTAATCTTTCCTGGAGGTTTTTATTGTTCTGTGTTGTGTCCTCAGTCTGATATTCTTGTTCTGTCTTCCTTCCTCCTTCCTGCTTTCTGAGGCTTTTTTTTTTTTTTCATTCCTTGCAAAAGGAAAAAAAAAAAAAGAAAAAGTCTTGAATGATGAGTGTTTGATTGCTTTTTCCCATTTCCCTCTTCTCTGAGTTCTTTAGTGTTTCTATTTCATTTTGAAGCTTCCTTCGATCTCTTTTTTTGTAGCGTTTTTGTTTGCTGGTTTTGGTTTTTTTTTCTTTTTTCTTTTTCGATGGGAGAATCTTTTCAATGTTTTCTACTACTTCCCTTCCGGAGCTTGTCATTTCTCTCTCTCGGTCCTCACAATTCGCCTTTTCTTAGGTCTTTAATTTTGTTGCTTTTATATTTAATCTTGTAGTATGCTTGAGTATGTTCCCAATTGTTTTTCTGATGTCTGTGTCCTGGGGCATCCCGGAGGGATCCCACCTGCAGGAGTCTTCCATAGGGTTTGGTAAAGCTTGGCATGGGATAATCTTCCTTACCTTTCCAGTTTAGACCTCTTTTCCGTGATCCTGGCATATGGGCCTGTTCTCTCTCCTGCTTGGATTCCATGTGGTCCTCAAATGTTTCTTAACTGTGTTGAAGGCGTGCTTGCCTCCTTCAGATCCATCTTCGTAATCTCAGTTGCGGGTTCTTCAGCCCAATGCCCCGGCACCTGGCCGCGGGCCAAGGAGATCTCAAATCTCAAGAAGTCACACAAGCATGCCTGTGAATACCGGGTCGGCTGGGAGGATAACTTCCGCCCCCACAGCCACGAGATCTAATCAAGCCAAGACCACACCTTTAATAATAATCCCAGCTGGGGGATAACCCCCCAACACTCACTGCCACAAAGGCCAATCAACCAAAGACAGCAGGAGAACCAAACGATCAGCAATCAGCCATCGCCAAGGCACCCAGTTTCTACCTGTCGCCCCCTCTTTCCCTGCCCCCCGCTGGCCCTCAGGAGATCTCAAATCTTCCTAGGTTTTCAAACTTGGTAGAGTAGAGTTTTTAAAAAAGTAATTCCATACGAATTGGGTCTGATCATCTTTTCAAATTAATCTGTGTTATATTCCCTTTCTGCACAGATTCTATTGAATTGGTGTTGTTCCTTCTTTCTTCTTGTTACTGGGCTAGAGGGTCTGTCTATCTTGTTTTTCTCTCAAAGAACCAGCGTTTTTTGGATTCATTGATTTTTTGTATGTTTTTCCCATATTTATGGTGGTTTCTTTGTTTTTCGATTCAATTGATCGCTGCCTCTGATTTTTTGTTATTTCTTCTTGTCTGCTGCAATTAGGGTTCAGTTTGTTTGGTGTCTCTTCAAGTACTTGTTATACTGTTTAGCTGGAGTGTTTAGTTTCATGCACTGTGCCTCAATTTCTTTTCTGTTTTTTTAATGGTAGGCACTTAGAGCTATAAACTTTCCTCTTAGGACTGCTTTTAAAGTGTCCCATAGGTTTTGCTGCGTTGTATTATCATTGTCATTCAGTTCCAGGAATGTTTTTATTTCTTTCTTTATTTCTTCCTTGACCCATTCATTATTCAGGAGAGTGTTGTTTAGTCTCCATGTGTTCTTTTAGGTTGTAGGGTTTATCCTGGTGTTGATATTGAGTTTTATTGCACTGTGGTCTGAAAGAATGCATGAGATTATTTCAATCTTTTTGTATTTGATGAGTTTTTTCCCTGTGTCCCAGTATATGATCTATTTTGGAGAATGTTCCATGGGGTGCTGAGTAGAAATTGTATTCTCTGGTGTTTGGGTGGAATATTCGATAGATGTCTGTGAGGTCCATTTCGTGTATTGTATCATTCAGTTCAGAAGTCTCTCTGTTTATCCTTTGTCCTGTTGATCTGTCTAAAGGACTTAGTGGGGTATTGAAGTCCCCTACTATTTGTGTGCTGGGATTAGTTTGAGCCTCGAGAACCTGAAGAGTTGTCTTTATGAAGTTTGGTGCGCCGGCATTTGGTGTATATATATTCATGATTGTGAGATCTTCATCGTAGATTGTTCCTTTAATAAAGATGTAATGGCCCTCTTTGTCTCTTTTGATTTATTTTGCTTTGAAGTCTATTTTGTTTGATATTAGAATAGCCACACCCACTTTCTTTTTGGTTGTTAAAAAAATGAAAACAAAACAAAACCATAAAACAGAGAAAGATGCAGAAAAGTTACTGCAGAATGCATGATCTGGGATGGGTAGGAGAGGGTGGGGGGAAGGGAAAGGGATATATGCCTGAACTGAATTGGAAAATGATGTAAGAAGTACACAAAGCATCAATAAAAAAATCTAAAAAAAAAATTTAAGCTTTCTTTTTCTTTACCTCCATGTATTCATTTCATTTTCTTGGCTCCTGGTGCTATATCAGGATATACTCATATATAGGGCATTGGTGCTACGATCTACAAATGACAGAGAAATTACATAACTTGGTTTCTGCCTTTGTGTTAATTCACTAAGAGTAATACTCTAGTTCCATACATTTACCTGCAAATTTCATAATTTCATCTTTTCTTACTGCTGAATAGTACTGCATAATGTAGATGTAACAAATTTTCATTATCTATGCATCAGTTGTAGGACATTTAGGTTGTTTACATTTTTTAGGTAGTGTGTAGAGAGCAGTAACAAACATGGATGTACAGGTATATTTACAGTATGATGAGTCCTTTGGTTATATGACAAGGAGTGATATAAGTGAACCATATTGTAGGCTCATTTTTATTTTATTTTTTTGAGAGATTTCCCACACTGCCTTCCGTAGTGTCCTCACTTAGTTTTCATTCACACCAGCAGTGAATGAGTTTTCTCTTTTCTCCACACTCTCACAAGCATTTGGTGTCCTTCATTCTCTTGATCTTAGCCAGTCTGATTGGAGTAAGAAGGAATCTTAAACTAGTTTTTACTTGTATTTCTCTAACCCTCCAAAGTGAGTGTCCATCGCTAGGACTCCTCTATTAAATCTCGTCCACCCATGGCTCTGGGGCCATAGCAGAAGTGGGGCCAGAATGATTGTAAGAACCAGGGCTGCTTCGTGAATACAGAGAAGCAGACTACTGGAAGCTTGCATATGTGAACTTCTGGCGAATCAGACAAGGTCCCAGAATGGAGCAAGTGAAATGTGTGGGAGACTGGCCCTGGTCTGAGAACTTCTAGAGACTTATGACTGTGGGATGAGGGGGACTACACCTTATTGAGGATTTCTAGGTGTGCTGACTAGACTCCAATGGATGAACTTGTTCAGAAGGACTTGGTTCAAAATTTTGACTCGGTATGGCTTAACATGGATGATGTAATGCATGAGTTCTGATGTGGGGTTGCATCGTGGAGGGAGGACCATAAAGCATATGAAAGTTACAAATGCTCAATAAAAATTAAAATCATAAATGTTCTTTTTACGTATTTCCTTTTTTATATTTTTATCATTTGTGCATTTTATATAATAGATCTTAATCAAATTTAGACCATGAACCAATCCACACCCTCCACTTTCCCCACCCAATTTCATGCATTTTTTTCATATATTTTAATGCCTATCCAGTAAAGCATCTTTATCCGGATGCCCTTCAGTGCAAGTCCATTCACTGAAGTCTAGTCAGCCATTCTAAAGTCACTCCTTAAAGATCAACTCTCCCTCACCCTGCAGTAATCAGTTATCAATAATTCCCAGGCTAGTTAGAGTTGGGGCCTACTGCCCCTTTACCCAGTTATTTTTTTCTTGTCTGACTGAGTCCACAAGGGTCTTGTACACATTCTCACCATTTTGTTAAATTAAAATGAGGAAGATTCTATTTCCTTAAGTTCATGAAGCAAATCTGGCTCTTTTACAATCATTCTGCCCCCCCTCTGCTGCAATGGTCCCGGAGCTTTGATGGGTGAGTTTTAATATAGGAGACTTACAGGTTACAAGCACTCTGCAGACTTTTATGTTCTACATCTTGGTCAGTTGAGGCCTTCTGTGTGAATCACATTCTGAGTTATGCAGAAGCTTCATTGGTGATCATGGGATGTACTACTATTCTCTATACCCCCTGTTGTGCTATGTTCCCTGAACCTTAAGTGTACAAGTTTCTGTTTAGATTTGTCACTTATGGGAGGGCATCTCTCAGTCCTATATTCTCTGTCTGTGATTAGTTGTGAAGCTCTGCAATAGCCTCCATCTGTTGCAAAAAGAAGCTTCTTTGATCAGTGATGTATGCTATACTTGTCTGTAAATAAAAGGTATTTCAAACATGGTTTTACTCTTTGTTTTTACAGTGGTGAGATAAAATCTAGCATGCTGTATAAATTCCTAACCATTAAGAATCACTTCCAGCCTCTATTTTAGAGTACTACTACTACTACTACTACTAATAATAATAATAGTAATTTCTAGAGACTGGTGTTTCCCAGGTGATAAATTAGTTCAATCATCCTTCCTCAGCATCCAAGTAGTTGAGATTAAAGCATGTGACACTTGATCTGGTTTACAGATTTTGACATTTGTTTAAGATTAATATAGTTTGAGGTACATAAAACTGTACTGCTAGGAATAGGTACTAATTTTGTAAAGTAGTTATGTGGGCATTAGTCATTTAGTATAACTGATATACTTTTCCTGTTAAATACTTTTCCATCCCCACTGGACCTGCAAGCCTACTCTTGGTTTCCATGAGTTTGATTGTTATATCAATCTTAAGTATACTACTGCCGGGCGTGGTGGTGCACACCTTTAATCCTAGCACTTGGGAGGCAGAGGCAGGCGGATCTCTGTGAGTTCAAGGCCAGCCTGGTCTACAGAGTGAGTTCCAGGACAGCTGGGGCTACAGGGAGACCCTGTCTCGAAAAGACAAAAAAAAAAAATAAGTATAGTACTACAGCATCTCCCTTTTGGCAGCTGAATTGTCTCATGAAGCATAATGCCCTAAAGAATCATTGTAAAAAAAGAATCATTATTGTAGAACATATTGAACTTCTGTTTAAATATGTGCAGCATTGCATTGATGGACACACCACATTTGCTTTATGTACTTGTGAATGGATATTTAGCTGCTTTCATATTTTTGTTATTATGAATAAAACTAGATTTAGTATTGGATTGCAGATGTCACTAAGAATTCAATTTCAGATACTTTGAAGACAAATATCCAAGTGGCACTGCTGGACTGCATGATTTAATATCTGCTGAGATTCGTATGCTCTCCTATGATGTTTCTGCAGTCATAATGACACCATACAAGGTTCACAAGTATAATGGGCATCTAAAATGGAACCTATTTCCCCTTTGTCAAAGTCTTTATATGTGAAAATTTTCTCATATGGACCTCATATGTCATATGCATTTTAAATTTTTAGATATTAGAATATATTTGGCATACATTCTTCAAGATTTTAAATAAATCATATGTAAATAAAAATGTATAAATTATTAAAATACGTACTATTTCATAGAAAATATCTGAACTTTAAATTATATTTTTATCACACTGATGTATATACATGCTTATATTCTTAATATATATCTAATAATAATAATGGGATTATAAAGGTTAAAGGCAGAGAATAACTATGCCGTTTTAGAATGAATTTTTTGCCTTATTTTTATTTATGTGTATGAGTGTATTGTCTGCATGTTTTTAAGTGCACCCATGTTGTGCAATGCCCATGGAGGACAGAAGATTGTGTTGGACCCCATGGAACTGAAGTCACAGAGAGTTTTCAGCCACCATATATTTGCCGGCATTCAAACCCAGGTCTTCTGCAAGAACAGCCAGTGTCCTTAATCATTGAGTCATCTATCTGGCCCTTTAAAAGGTTTTTTTATAATATTAAGAAAAATCTGATAACTACTTCCCAGAGACAATTGAAAAGATTAATTTCTCTGATGGATCAGGTGCAATTCTGACTGCAGTAGGTGATAGAAGAAACACAGTATAAACAATAATGTATATAGCGCACTAATATTCATTTAATGAATTTCCAAATTTATTTTTACTAAGTTAAATTCAATAATGATGATCTATTGTTCCTAGTATTATGGAAAGGATATAAGAAGTTCCTTTTTTTAATTTTTATTTATTTTTGTATGTGTATGAATGTACTGTCTGCATGTAGGTTTGTGCACCCTTGTCGTGTAATGCCGCAGAGGTCAGAAGAGCTTCTTGGATTCCCCTGGAATTGGGGTTCTACTAGAATTGCAGTTACAGATGGTTCTTAGCCGCCATGTCGGTGCTGGGGATAGAAACCGGGTCCTCTGCAAGAGCAGTCGGTGCTCTTAACCGCTAGGCCATCTCTCCAGCCCCTAAAGAAGTTTCTTTAAGGATGTGGTTTCTAAAAGCATCTGTTTCTATTCTACATTTATTATTTGTTACATTGATCTACTTTAAAACTTGAGTGTCTCTTTCCATCTGTTTCATCCACGAATGCTGTCATTAGAATTATTGATTTCTCATTTTAAGGAAGGAAATTAAAGAGAAGTTTAATTCAAGGCTATTTATAATTTGACAATGAATAATTAACTTAGTGTCTGAGACGACTTGGTGTCTGAAACTGAAAGAGGAAGTAGCTTTATATTTCTTGATATTTTACATCAGAAAGGAACCACATACATTGCCAAATTTTCTTTGAAAATTTTAAAAACTGTGTAATTGAAATTTACAGTAGGATTGTGTCTATATTATAACTTAAGGAAAATAATCATAAGAAGGTTTTAGTGTTCTGTCAAGTATTTACACCTTGAAAAATCATTAAATTAATTGTGTACATCAGCAATTTCCTAAATTTAACTGGACATAGAATTCAGCCATTCAAATAATTTACAGTGAGTCAAAAAGATTTAATTTTAACAATGCTAAGTCAAAAAGATGGTCCATAAGAAAAGAATTGCATAACATTTTTATGTACATGTATGACAGTATAACTGCACATGAACTGATAAATATATGCTATACATTCTTTTTTAAATATTCTTTTCTAGAATAACTGTTAAGCCATATCAAATACTTTTATGAGTGTACTAAATATATTTCCCATGTGATCTAAACTACATTATGTTGACTCAACTCTATTCTGTGAGTCCTAGCTTTTGGATTCGTTTGCAAATTCTCATTTCCTTCTCATTTGTCTGAATCTTACCTTCTAAGGCTTTCTAACCAATTTTTCCCAGGTCAAGTCTTTGCTGGTTCCTCTGATAGCTGTTTTCAGCACTACACCTTCTAGGCCATCCATTTCTTTTCTTCAGATTTAGACATTTTAATTGGAATAAAATACATTATGTCCAAAATATGAATTTGATTGATATCATGTATTTCTATGTGAAGTATAGGGAAAAATTGTATGAAAGAAATTTTATGGCCTCAATATATTGTGCAGGTTAGGTACAGAGAGGAAGTTCCTGATTAGGAGGATTTTTTCTTTGACATTATCGGAACTTGTGATATCTACTTCCCAGAAAGATTTTAAGAATTGGAGTGACTCATCTCTCTGATAGATTAGGTGCAATTTTGCCTGCAGGTAGGTGACAGAAGAGATAGCTCCTGTACTCTGATATGAAAAAAGACATAATAGGTTTTGAGTACTTCTAACAGCAGTTCATCTCTTTTTTCCTCTCCTGAAATTTGTAAGTTTTCTGGACTCTTTATAGAAGGTTGTGTTATTAAGTAACTTTAAATATAACTAGAATTTGTACAGACCTGGCATTAAGAGAATTTGAGAAATATTACACCATCTGATGAATTTGCTGAAAATTCCAATCAAGATTTTTTCTATGTGATCATGCATCATGACCAAGTTGGATTCATAATAGAGATGGAGGGATGGTTTAACAGAAGTAAATACTTAAATATCATAAAACACATAAATGGACTGAAAGACAGAAACCACATGATCATCTCAATTGATGCAGAAAAAGATTTTGATAAGATCCAGCATCACTTCATGTTTAAAGTCCTAGAATCAGACTGAAGGCAACATTCCTCAACACGATCAAAGCCATATATAGCAAAGCCACAACCAACATCATCCTAAAGGGAGAAAAATTGGAACCATTTCTCTTTTTTTTTTTTATTTCCATATGTGTATGAATGTATTGTCTGCATGCAAGTCTGTGCACCCGTGACGTGCAATGCTGCGGAGGTCAGAAGAGGGCGTCGGACTCCCCTGGAACTGGAGTTCTCCTGGAATTCGAGTTTCAGACGGCTCTCGGCCTCCATGTGGGTGCTGGGGATTGAACCTGGTTCCGCTGCAAGAGTGGTCGGCGCTCTTCACCGCTAGGCCATCGCTCCAGCCCCATTTCTCTTAAAGGTGGGGACCCAGCAAGGCTGCCCCTGGTCATCACTCCTCTTCAACATACTGCTTGAAATGCTTGCTAAAGCAATAAGACAAGAGAAGGAAATTAAAGTAATACTAATCAGAAAAGAGAAAGTTAAGCTATCCGTTTTTGCAAATGATATGATAGTTTACCTAAGAGATGCTAGAAACTCCACTAGAAAATCTCTAGAAACTATTAAGAGTTTCAGTAAAGTGACAGGATACAAAATTAAACTGGAAAAATCAGTAGCCTTTCTTAACATATAAAATAAATAAGTGGAGAAGGAATAAAAGAAGAGCTTCCTACTCACAATAGCCTCAAAAATAACAAAATATATGGGAACAACCCCAACCAAAGACACCAAAGATCTCTACAACAAAAAATTTAAACTCCTGAAGAAGGAGATTGAAAGTAACATTAAAAGATGGAAAGAACTCCCATGCTCATGGGTTGGAAAAATTAATAGAGTAAAAATCTCCACTTTACCCAAATTGATATACAGATTTACAATCCCAATCAAAATACCCATGAGCTTTTTCACAGACATGAAAAACAATCCTTAAATTCATTTGGAAAAACAAAAGATTCCCGAATATCTAAAGCAACCATGAGTGAAAAATCCAATATGGGGGGGGGGTTGCTCTACCAGACTTAAACGTTTATTACAGGACCATAGTCATAAAGACAGCCTAGTACTTGCACAAAAACAGACCCATTGACCAAAATCAAACAAAATTGAACAAAATCAAAGATCCCTACTTGAGCTCATACATTTCAGCCACCTCATATTTGACAAAGGGGCAAAACACCTCACTGGAGGAAGGATAGCATTTTCAGCAAATGAGGCTGGCAAAACTGTATCACCATTTGTAGCAAAACCAAATTAAACCCCTACCTCTCACCATGTACAAAAATCAACTTCAAGCAGATCGAAGATCTCAACGTGAAACCCAAAGAAAAAGTTGGCAACAACCTACAAGACATAGGCATAGGAAAAGACTTTCTTTTTTGTTGTTGTTTTAAATTAATGTTTTGTGTATTTCATACATCATTTTCCAATTCTGTTCAGGCATATATCCCCTTCCTTTCTCCCCACTATTGGTTTAGTGGCCTTTGGTAACACTCTCTGTCATTCCAGAGACCATCTCTATACTCGCAAGTGCGGTCTCCATACATCTTTCACATGTTTATATCAGGTTTTCAACAGCAGGGCCTTATCGCCTCTCTTCCTGCAGATATCCCAGTTTGGAGGCAAGGAGCCTCTACCTTTTGTGGAGGCTTGGATCCCCTGGCCAACATCTCCTTGGTAGAATAATCCATTGTTGGCCTCCTTTTTCAATAAAGCAAATATAGGTCTCCTTGAATCAAGCAAGACTCCTCCGTCAGCACCAGCTATACCTCATCTGCCTGGAAATACTGTGCAGCAGTGGCAGCCATATGTCTGTATATCCCAAATCTAATTGGCTATTAGCTCTCTCCTTGGAGGAATAACCCACGGCTGATGCCACAATCTTACATCCTCTAATGGTTAGGAAACGTTATAAGCCACAAAGACCCTGTCATACTTAACAGAAGAAAATGTAATTCATGGATTAACATACCATCCAAACATCTGTGTCTATACCAAAGTAACCTACCATAACAATTAGTACTGTTTAAATACCTATATATCTAATTGCGTGCGCTTCATTTGTAAGATTGAAAGACTATATATTATACTGTTTAAGTACCTATCTATCTAATTGCATGTGCTTCATTAGTAGGATCGAAAGGTTATGCCTGGACAAGCTGGGAGCCCATGAAAGAAAACAGCCAGAATTGACTAGAGACCAAGACAACAGCTCCAGAGAAAGTAGANTGCTGCAGACATCAGGTCCCTCTCTGGATCCTATTAATAACAACTATTTTTTAATGAATCCTAACGTAGCTTACCTTCTAGGTGCCACAAAGGTTTTAATACAAGAGACTTTCTTAACTCCCCCCCCCCATAGAATAAGGAGAAATATGATGATGATGTCATTCTCCAGCTGTAGATTGGAAAAGACTTTCTAAATCAGACAGTATCTGGATAGAAAATAAAGTTAACAGTTGACACATGAGACTTCATCAAACTCAAACACTTCTGTACAGGGAAAGAAACAATCAAGAAAGTGAAGAGAATACCCACAGAGTGGGAGGAAATCTTCACTAGTGTTTCTTCTGAAAGAGCATTAACTTAAAGACTATATAAACTACTCAAAAACCCAAGAAGTATAAAAACAAATTACCTACTCAAAAGATGGAGTAAACAGGTCAATGGAGACTTCATCAGCGAGGAAGTAAAGATGGAATAAACAGGTCAATGGAGACTTCACCAGCGAGGAAGTAAAATGGCTGAGAAACATCTTAAAAAGTGGTCCAGTTCCAGGGGAATCTGAGACCCTCTTCTGATCTCCGCAGCATTGCACGACACAGGTGCACAAACCTGCATGCAGACAGTACATTGATACACATACCGAAATAAATAAAATAAAATAAAATAAAAATTAAAAAAAAAGTGGTCAACACCATTAATTAAGGAAATGCATATTAAAACCACTCTCAGATATCATCTCACTCTGATATGATTGGCTACGATCAAGTACACAAAAGACATCAAATGCTAGAGAGGATGTGGGGAAAGAGGAACACTCATCCACTGCTGATGGGAATGTAAACTTGTACAACCATTTATGGAAATCAGTGTGGAAAACCCTTAAATGACTCAAAATGAGACTACCACCTGACCCAGCCGTACAACTCCTGGGTATATACCCACAAGACTCATCGTAATGCAAAGATACATGTACATCCATGTTTATTTCAGTTCTCTTCACAATAGTGAGGAGCTGTAACCAACCCAAATGCCCCTCAACTGATGAGTGGATGACAAAAATGTGGTACATCTATGAAATGGAGTCCTACTCAGCTGTAAAGAAGGATGACATCATGAAATTTGCAGGTTAACAGATGGAACATGAAGCCATTATGCTGTGAAGTAACACAGCCCCCCCCCAAAAAAAAAGGCCAGAATGGTCTCCCTCATTTGTGGATACTACACCAAATCCCCAGATGAAAGGCAAGCTGAACAACATTATTGTTATATTTCTGTTTATCTAAAAGCAACTATATTGTTATAAGTTCTCTTAATGGGTTCTAAAGTCAATCCTCCACTTACTTTCACACTCTGTAATTACTGTATATGAGTGGGAAGTATGTATTCATATTTTAGTTTAATATAAAATTAAAGGAGGAATATGTGAATTCCTAAACATAATAAAAATACTTAGAGAAAGATGCAGGACAGTTATGTTAGAGTGCATGATCTGAGTTTGGGTGGGTGGACTGGAAAGATGCATATGTCTAAACTGAACTGAGAAAAGATGTCTGAAATACAAAAAACATTAACAAAAGCCTTATAAAAAATGGTTTAAAGGAAGCATCTCTACACAATCCAACTGTGTAAAGAAATAAATTATTTCAAATTATTTTTTTTTGCATAGCTGGCCCTTGTAACTTGTTCTAGAAATGTTTGCAGAACTTTGGGGAGTAAAAGAAAAAATATGAAGAAATTTAAAAAATCAATGAAATAAGTAGGCAAATGGCCAGAACGGAAATACTCATCATGATACTCAGCGTGATTGAGATGATGCAGACCTAAAAAAATAAACAATCCATGTTTATTCTCATATGTGGAAGATAGCCTTTAATTTTTAATCTTTAGATAGGTGTGTTTCAGTTGGTAAAGTCACAAACATCAGAAAACTAGTTAGTCACTGTGGTGGTGCTGAATTCATGGAGAGAGAGAGAGAGAGAGAGAGAGAGAGAGAGAGAGAGAGAGGATAAAAAGGGAAATAATGGAAGAGGAAGTGATAAATGGGTGACAGAATAAGAGGATATGTCAGAGGATGCAGTCAAATGAGGGATAACCAACACTAATGACCTTCTGAAAAGTTTTATAGAAATAATGATTATACAATATTCTTTTTTGTTTTCTTAGTACTAGAAGCAAGAACAGTTTATTTGAAAGTACAATTCAAGGAAAAGTAAGGAGACCAAAGCAGAGAAAAAGTGCTTAGCAGCTAATGTGGTCCTATTGTCCAAAGGATTAGAGATTTATGTCTATAACATGGACCTTTTGGGCCTCATTTGAATACCAGGGTTTTTCTTGTACATGTAGTTTTAAGTACAGCTTCATACATTGTATGTCTTATTGGCAATATTCTTAAAATTATACAGTATAAAAAGAGTTTAAATGCAATTAGCTTTTTTTTTTTTTTTTTTTTTTTAATTTTATTTATTTCTGTATGTGTATGAATGTACTGTCTGCATGCAAGTCTGTGCACCCGTGTCGTGCAATGCCGCGGAGGTCAGAAGAGGGTCTCAGATTCCCCTGGAACTGGAGTTCTCCTGGAATTGGAGTTTCAGACGGTTCTCGGCCGCCATGTGGGTGCTGGGGATCGAACCCGGGTCCTCTGCAAGAGCGGTCGGCGCTCTTAACCGCTAGGCCATCTCTCCAGCCCCAGCAATTAGCTTTTAATAACAGTTTGATAGCCTTACTGTATAACACAGGCTAGCAAATCAAAAGTACAAAACCAGGAATTGACTCCTACTGTTGGTTCTGATTTCCCATATACTCTTGGTTACCTAAAAGATCTAAATGGTAAGAGTGTTTCCTGAAGACACTATAGAGATAAATTCTCGAACAAAGAAGGAGAATGCAAGCCAGTACTGACCTGAAAGCTTGATCCCAACTGACAATTTTTCAGAATGCTAGATGTAATACGTGCTACCAGAAAAGAAATCCAGTCATCAACCTTCTCCATTTTTGAACCCTGAAAGCTAAGACCATGAGTGGCTTGGCAAGAAATGGCCACTGGTTTAATAGTGGCATGAGTAACCAACCACTTATGGTCTGCTTAAGGCACATTTGACAAGATGTGGCCCATATCTGTCAATGCTATCAGGGCAAACATACCTGTGCTAAGACTATCAAAGGCTGTAAAAGATAACCTAGTACTAATATTCTGCTGAATAAACATAGAACTGAAATGATTCTTATAGCATTATTATATATTGATTAGTGCCTCTCTCAGATCTCACCAGTAAGGTTTCTTGTAGCACATGGTGATTAACACAGAGATATGCAATTGGTGAAATTGTAGAGAACAAGAGTATGAAGGGTTCAGTTATAAATGGGATACTTACATCATGTCCCTGTCTTCCAAAGGCTCAGGAACATGGGTAGAATAATTTTTAACATCTGAACTTTGTGGATGAATACAAGGATACTTGTTTCTGGACAAAAATGTCAGTTGCATATAACATCCCAGAGTGAATTTGACAGCATGAGCAAGCCCTTTGAAAACTCAAGTCAGACAAACCTCATCATAAAGAGGGGAACTGTGCCATATTTAACAGACTATGTGAGGAACTTCTGCAACTCACAGTTTATGGAAGAGGGAGAATATATTTTTAAGGTGTAACTTCTGGGAGATTTACCAGGCTCTACTGAATGGTCCCAAAACTAAGATCACTTGGGGAGCACATACTAGACTTGGCGGGATTTGACAAAAATAAAATTAATGGAGAACCTGATGTCAGAGGGTAGTACTCCAGAGCTAAAAATGTTGGAGGAGTCTAACTGTTATAAAAATGCATTGTGTGAAATTCTCAAAGCATCAATAAAATATTTTAATGTAATTTCTAAACTTCTAGCAGTCTCAATCTTCATTTTCTCATTTCCCTAATTAAATGGATCTCTACTTTATGAGGCAGATCACTTAAGAATCTAAAAAGACATTTTCCAAACACTGATAATAATTTAGTTATGTTATGCAGACTTGGTCAAGCATCTGCAAAGGGAAATTATCAGCAGCAATTCTAACAGAAACTTTTTCAAGCCCAGTCAGCCAACACATATTTATGGTATCCAACTATTTCATGGTTTGAACGGATGTTAAATACTGTGTTGAGAAGTATGATGGAGCAGATTAACATTTGAACATAGCATACAAAATGTGTTGATAGCATACCTGAGTCAATGTAGGGGCATTACAACACCAACTTTGTAAAAGAGCACTAATCCATACATAAGGCTCCATCTTCATAACCTACCCATGTCACAAAGGCTCTGCTTCCTAATTTCACTCTGACAGATGTTAGACTTTCCATATGTTATTTCTTGAGAGGGATAAATAATCTGTTTACAGTAGGGACAAATGATAAGTTTTTGAGCCTAGATAAGAATGAATTATCTAGGAAACCTGATTTTCAGATGACAACTGGGGTAAATAAGAACATGGGACAGGATGCAATTGTCATCCTGTAGAATAAAACGTATTTAAACTTAAAATCCAGGTATTTAATTGAAATTCAAGCAGACGGGAGAAAAAACAGAACTTCAAAGCACTTGGTATGTCAGCAACATTTTGTAAAATTCCAGAGTTTTCAAAAGAAGAACCTTGAATAATCTTAGTCAATGAGAGACACTGTTCTTGTTTGAAAAATACTGACCTAGGATGGAGAACAACATAAAATGAATACAAATGAGTTAAGCAATAGAAGGATGGAAATTAATTACATTCAAAGATACAAGAAAATAGTCATTGATAAAATGGAAAATAAATGAAGAAATAGATTTACCATTTATAAGACAAATTTAAGTATTGATTCTTTGTAAAAACTATAAAATAAACAAAACCCTGGAGGGTCCCATAAGGAAACAAAAATAGATTAAAACCTAAAATATAACACATTAAAATTTCAAAATGGAAAATTGCCTGAGTACATTAAAGTGATCTTAAGAAAGGGGTGTGTGCACAGTAGTTTCTCTCTCATCTGTGTGTAGGCAATCAGTGTGTATGCACACGTGTGTCTTTTGAATACATAGAAGCACAATGTGTGACTATGGAATGAGATTTGGCTGGGAGTGGGATGTGGAAACTTTAAGAACATTTGTTTTTATTCAAAACAGTATTTTTCATCTTTTGCCTGCAGTCAGATAAAATGTACGCTATTTATTTTGTTTCTGTTTTACTTTACTTTGTAAGTCTTTAAGTAGCTTACATTATTATAGGGGAGAACAAGTGACTTGCTTAAAGTTGTATTTGGTATTATTTCTGATTTCTGTATTTTAAAATATTGAAATTAAAATTGTATAACTTCAAAAAAAGAGAAAGACTCTCACCAAATTCCAAAGCAATAAGTTTTAAATTTCTGGGGAAGTATTACTATAACCAAACTCAGATTCAACCATATGAAAAAAAGTCTATAGATGCCACATTAATCACCAAATGTTGGTCTAATGAATGGATATGTTTAGCTGTTTTTACACGTTACATAGAAAAGCTTTTTTTTTGGTAACAACAGACCAACATTAGAAGATTGAAAAGGAAACTTTCCCCTCCTCTTACCACTGAAATGGTTAGGATTCTTTATAAATAAAAACAGTGGTTTTGGAAAATAAAAAATAAAAGCTTTTATAGTTATTACACAATGGTATATTTAGAGGGTAAATGTTACTGTGGGAAATTTATGTCTGGAACTAGGATTCTGACACAATCTTACTCTACAGATGCTGTTTTCTAAAATGAAAGACACCAGGAGTCCCTGAGTCAGAGGTCCTTACCCATATGTTCTTCCAATGTTCTATTCTGAACATTAAAGGAGACAACTTACAGAGACATCAAGGGTGTCTTGCCTAATATAACCTGAAGTGAATTTAGAGTGTATCATATCACTTTTTGTAAAATGGTACATTTTCTAGTTTTCTTCTTATCCTGGTTTGTTATTTCCTTCAAAAGTAAAGCCAAGCATCCATCATACAGAATTTAAATTAAGTGCAAAACCAGGGAAAGTTGTCAATGTAAGAAAATATTAACAGTTTTAAAATGTTCCTCTATTCTTACATGTTTTTAGATGTTTAGACTATCCATCAACAGTCTGTGAGTTTCAGTCAATAAGAATTATGACTTAGAATATTTCTGTTTAGAATGATTTCATTAGTTGTGGATTTTTCCATGAAGTTTTCTCCTACTGTTGTTGATGTCATTTTATGTATAGCAGATGGCAACAATCATAGAAATCAGTACAGCAATCAAAGGGATCAGTGGTACTATGCATCTTTGTCTGGGTCACTGGATGCACCCACTGGGAAAATTGCAAGGACATCTGACAGCCAAGTGCTGAACACTCTGCTTAGTAATCAGAGGAGATCAAGACTGAGGATGACCTACAGCTCTGAATAAAACAAGAGAGGATTAAAAATACCAGAAGTTTATTTCCACCAAGGGGACTGAATATTCAAGATGTGTCCTCTTTATAACTTCAAAACTTTAATGTCTGCAACATTCTTCATAGCTGAATGTGGACTGGGATAAGATGCTGCATCATGTGGGCTGCTGGGAAGGTATGGGAACTGTTGGATAAGCGTATTCTTAGTTCTTTACTAATCAGTTCATTCATACATTGCAAAATCTGAAAATTTCTGAGAAACCATCAGAACTCAAATGAATATAATTCTCACCATTTTGTTGTAAAAAATTTAGCATGGATATATTTAGTAGAAATTGTCTATATTTTAGTAGAAATTGTCTATTTACAAATTTCTATAGAGCTTTTTAATTTTTAAACAAAGTTTTACATTTGGGGAGGAGTTGAAGGGGGATTGGAGGGGTGGAAATAATTTTAAAAAACGCTCATGTCTGAAACTTTAAAAAAATTAATGTTCTTTTTATTGACAATTTGTATATTTCATGCATCATTTTTCAGTCCAATTTGGATACATTACCACCTCCCTGCTCTTCCCCCACCCCAGTTTATGCATTTTGCCATACATGTCTTGCATTTTTCTCTCAGTCTTTCCAAGGATTTTTCTGCAGAGGCTTGTTGTTTTGGGCAGAATATAACTGTATCAGTCAGTTCTTTGACCCAGTCTTTATACTGCTATTCCCTCCCCTTTGTATTACTCCAAATTATGCCTATAGAAAAAAACACATATATATCAAAATTATGATCTCCAGGAGTAAACTGAATGTTAATTCCAAAATATGTTTTAGGCTTCACATTTTTCCCTTTTATTTTATATTGTTTTAGAATCTGAATACATATCTTCCACCCATACATGGTAATTACAATGTCTGAAAATAAGTGGTGGGTCAATTCTGGAGCCTGTTAAGAGATTCACATTATAACAGCACAGTTGCTTTCAGATACAAAGAAATATAATAATAAAGTCGCTCAGCTTGCCTGCCAACTGGCGATTTGGTGTTAGCATCCAGAGGGAAACCATTTGCCTTTTTTCTTTTCTGGGACTGTGTTACTTCACTTAGCATAATGGCTTTGAGTTCCAACCATTTACCTACAAAATTCATGATGTCATGTTTCTTTATGCTGCATAGAATTCCATTGTGTAAATACATATTTTTGTTATCCAGTACTCAGTTGATGGGCATTTGGGCTGGTTCCAGCTCTTCCCTATTATGAAGAGTGCTCCAATAAACATAGCAGTGTATGTATTTTGCAGTAGGATGAGTCTTGTGGGTATATATCCCAGGAGTNTTTAGCTATAAGTGATAATCCATGAGTACAAGCATCCTTCATGCAAAACCTATCTGCAGGCTGTTGTGCCCAAACACCTACAGCCCCACTTTCTTTACCGCTGCATAGAATTCCATTGTGCAGAAGTACCACATTTTTGTTATCCAGTCTTCAGCTGAGGGGCATTTGGGTTGGTTCCAGCTCTTCCCTATTGGTGAGAGAGTTACAATAATCATAGCTGTGCATGGTACACCCGGCTGTAGTCCCAGCTACTCAGGAAGCTGATGGGAGGATCTCTTGAGTCTAGTAGTTGTGAGCTATGTAGTGTGCTATACTGATTCAGTTTCCCCACTAAGTTCAGCATTGATATGGTGACCTCCCAGAAGTTGGGGACCACCAGGTTGCCTAACGAGGGGTGAAACGTCCTAAGTCAGAAAAACAGTTTTTAAAGGTGAAAAACATGTACCAAAGTAAAAGGAAAGGATTAAATCTTTCTGTTTGTTTGGCGCTGATGATTGAACCAAGTGTTCAGCCCCTTTTTGGCAAGGGATCTACCACTAACTTAAACCCAAGAATTGTAGTTTTGATGTTTTTAATCATTCTCCCCTTTCTTTTTCAACCTTTCTTTTCATCTTCTACTGAAGTTTTACAAACCTTACATAATTGTTTTATTTGAAATTCTCAGCTATAATCATCTCATGTATCCTTTAACTAACTCTGAATTGTTGACTTGAAACCTCATTGATTCTCTGATATGTGAAATGTAGAAGTCACCAAATATGAATAATAATATTTACATACTTCTAACTTTTGATTCCTTGAAGAAAGTATTGAGACCTGAAATTTTATAAAATGCCTAATACCTCTATTTTCTTGCCACATATCATGATATTTATTTGAATTAAAGTTATATTTAGTTATATATTTAAGAATCATCAAATCAAATTCCATCAATATTCAGTACATTAGTATTAGAGAAATAACATGTTAATAAATCTTAATCATCTTTACCTCCACTTCTTCGTTGGCACCCTCCCATAGCCCCAACCACTGGAATTCATACATTCTATCATGTGTGTTTGGGGCTATCGTGTCAAATTAGTGTCCCCAAATGATCCGCTTTCTGATCCTCAATTTTGTTCCATTGATCTGTGGGTCTTTTTTTGCGCCAATACCAGGCTATTTTTATGATTATAGCCCTGTAATATAGTTTGAAATCTGGCATGGAAATCCCCCTTGTGTTATATTTTTTGCTCAGGGTTGCTTTGGCTATCTGGGGTCTTTTGTTTCTCCATATGAACTTTAGGATATTTTTTCTAAGTCTGTGGAGAACCTCATGGGGATTTTAATTGGGATTGCATTGAAACTGTATTTTACTTTGGGCAGGATGTTCATTTTTACTGTACTGATTCTTCCAGTCCATGAGCATGGGAGTTTCTTCCATCTTCTAGTATCTTCCTCAATCTTCCTCTTGGTAACAAGCAATTGGAGGAGTGCATGAAACCTTCCCACTAACAATACCCTCCAAAATAATAATAATAATAATAATAATAATAATAATAATAATAATAAATTTATCTAGTAACAAACCTGAATAACACATTAAAAATCTCTACAATGAAAATGTTAAGTCCCTCAAGAAAGAGATTGAGGAAGGTACCAACAAATGGAAGAAACTCCTATGCTCTATCAAACACATAACAAAATTGAGTAGAAGACAGAGATTTCTCACTTATGTTATGAGCTAATATATCCATATGCTTCCCCATAGACAAATCCACCACTAAAATGCAGTTGTTGGAACAGGTAAACTTATATTGGTTCAATCTTATCACATAAATTTCCATGCTTATATATAGTCCACTCTTGTTTTTGCATAATTTGGGGATTTAGAAATATGTACAATTATATTTATCCATCATTCCAGTATGGTAGAGAACAAGTTCACTATCCTAATTGTTTTATTGCATTTTACATGTTTTGCCTTTCAAGAATGTCATATATTTAGAATCGTATAGCCTTTCAGGGCCAGAGAGATGGCCTAGCGGTTAAGAGTTTTGACCGCTCTTACAGAGGACCTGGGTTCGATCCCCAGCACCCACCTGGTGGCCGAGTACCATCTGAAACTCCAATTCCAGGAGAACTCCAGTTCCAGGGGAATCCGACACCCTCTTCTGACCTCCGCAGCATTGCACAACATGGGTGCACAAATTTGCATGCAGACAGTACATTCATACACATACAGAAATTAAAAAAAAAACATTTAGAATCATGTAACCTTTTCAAATGTACTTCTTTCAGTTAGCAGCATTTACTCAATTTTTATCCATTTATATTTCGGGATAAATAGTTCATTTTCTTTTAGTTTTGACTGATAGCATACCATATGGATACACACAAGCTTTTAATATAATATGTTTTATTTATGTTTTGTGTATTTCAGACATCATTTTTCAGTTTTTAGACAAATTCTGCTTTCTCTTCCTCCCATCCCACTCCAGTTCATGAATTCTGCCATACATGTCCTGCATGTTTCTCTCAGTCTTTTTTTTTTTTTTAATTTTATTTAGTTTTTTTTTTTTTTTTTTTTTTTTTTTTTCTGCATGCAAGTCTGTGCGCCCGTGTCGTGCAATCATGCCGCGAGGTCAGAAGAGGGTCTCGGAGTTCCCCTGGAACTGGGAGTTCTCCGGCTGGAATTGGAGTTTTTCAGAAGACGGTTCTCGGCACGCCATGGTGGGTGTGGGGATCTGAACCCGGGTCCTCTGTAAGAAGGGTTCAGCGGCTCTTAACTGCTAGGCCATCTCTCAATCGTTTTTTAAAGATTTCAGCTCTGCCAACTTATTTTGTTTTGGAGCGCTGCATAAGAGAAATTTAAGCATATATCCGCGCCAACTTTGCCCAGTGCTTAGTTCTTTTGTCAATTCCCACTCATTCATTTTTTTAATGATGCTTATCAGTTTCCAATTCAGTGTCAGGCATATTCCCTTTCCCTTCTCCCCCACCCACACCCCAGCCGAGTTTCATAGCATTCTGCCATGACTGTCCCTCAATTTTCTCTCATTTTTTTTTTTCCAATTTTGATTCTACATAAGATGATAATCCATCGATGACAGACACTCCTTCATGTAAAGACAATTGCGGGCTGTTGGTCCGCATAAACCCCCACACAGCCCCCACCTTCCAGCGGGGTGATGGGGTTGTTAGGTTCGCATCAGGTATAATCAAATGAGGTCCAGACACATTGCTGTATTTCACCATTCACCCACACCATTCGCAAGCCCTTAATTCTGCCACGCCCCTCTCCACAGATTATTCCCTGGGCTTAGAAAGGGGCTACAGGTGGATGAGAAGCAAAACAGTCCACTCTCATCTGGGCTGTTGTCTTAGGGGATTCTGGTCAATATCGGCTTTTCCTTTCATGGGCCTGACAGTTTTGGGTCCAGGAATAACCTTTTGATCCTAAAATGGAAGCACAAGCAATTAGATTATAGGTATTGTAACAGCAATGGTAGATAGGTTATGGTAGTACTTTTGGTATAGACACAGATGATTTGAATGTAATGGTTGATCCTATGAATACATTTTTACAGTTTCTGTTAAAGATGACAGGTGTCTTACTGTGGCTTATGACATCTCTCCTAACCTGTACAAGGAATGTAAGCTTGTGCATCAGCCTGGGTTTATTCCTCCAAGGGAGAGAGGCCAATAGCCCAATTAGATTTTGCGGAATCAGGCATTGACTGCCTCAGCTCTCCTGCCACAGTATTTCCTAGGCAGGTGAGGGTAGCTGGGTTGGTTGACAGTGGAGTCTTGACTTACTCAATGACGAACCATACTTTCTTCATTTGTTGTAGTGGCCTTTTGTTACTCTCTGTTTCCAGATGCCACTGTACACTTGCATGTGTGGTCTCAATACATCTTCACCATCGTTACACTCAGGTCTTCGCCACAGCGGGCCTATATCGCCTCTCTTCTTCAGGTCTCCCAGTGATTAGGAGGCCAGGGCCTTTTATACCTTTTGTGGGGCGTTAGTCCACCTGGCCAACATCTCCCTGGTGGGAATATCACGATTAATTCTGATGTCAAGGCTCTGTATTGATATATATTAGCTTAGCAGACCGCTTTAAGTAGTGTAGTATTTAGTATTTGGTTTCGAACAGAGAAACCTTCTACAGTTCTTATGTCGTAGTAAGTCACTAAAGAAGGCAGTTTTACCATTTTATAAGAGATTACCTCTATAATAGTTGTCTCCAATTTACAGAGTTCATCAGTCATATTTCTCCTTGATCTGGGGGGAGGCAAGAAAGTTTCTCATATCAAAACCTTTGCGCACCTAGAAGGTAAGTTTCATTAAGACTCATTATAAATAGTTGTTACATGTAGGGGCCACAGAGGGTTGATGTTTAATGGCAATTCTGATGCTTTTTCTTCCTTTCGATGGTTCAGAAGGGCGTCAGCCTTTCCGTTGGCACTTTCTGTACATCCTCTCAATGCAAAGCTGTATCTTTTTTCTCAGCCATTAAGTTGGTGACATTTTGGTCCTGTTGGGAACGCACAAATCTTTTCCCATAGTTAGTTTTAAGGTTTGATTGCAAGGTTTTGTACGAGAAGGTTTCATGCTTATCTGTACCCCCCCTTTTTTTTAACCATGAAGTCTCCAGAAGACAGTTTGTATTATACATAACTATGGGTAGAATCTAGGCTCAGATTTCATCAAATTTACCCATGTTGTTTTTGGGTGACTATATATGATTAACTTGGGGAGCAAAACTTAATTTTAACGTTAAATCATCTTAAAAGAGAATGGCTAAAACAAGGTGATACTGACAATGGAAAATATAGAGAACATTTGTATGTGCCAATCCCAAGTTATGCTCTACAATTTTATGTAAAACAAATGAGGACAACAGTGATTTATATCTCCATTTAACTCAGATGCATTAACCATGTTTTATCAGAGCCTGTAAACAATGTTTGTTTAATATACACTATTTAACTTTTACTAAGTCCTAAAAAAAAACACCATGTATCCTGTAGACGAGTGTCTAGGCCAAAACTGGACACTTGTTGAACTCACTTCAATAAAAATGCATTAATCGAATATACACCCGTGCCCTCACCCCACCCCTCCCCCCTTCCCAATTCACCATTTCGGTCCATTTTCTGATGCAATCTTTCTGTGTTGTTCTTTTACTATGCATCCCTCTCCATGAGAAATATTTATAACTGGGTTATTGGTACTAGCATCCACATATGAAGGGACAACCATTTGTTGTCGGTTGTGATTTTTTCTGGGACTGTTTGTTTACTTCACTTTAACATAATGTCTTTCCAGCTCCATCCATTTACCTGCAAAGTTCATGATGTGGTCCTCTTTTAACCGCTGCATAGAACTCCATTGTAACATGGTACCACATTCCTTTCCATATCCACTCGTCAGTTGAGGGGCACCTGGGCTGTGTTCCAGCTTTTTGCATTGTGAACAGAGCTGCAATAAAAAATACTAGCTGTGCAATGTATCTTTGCAGTAAGATAGTTGCCCTTGTGGGTATATACCCAGGAGTGGTAATGACTGGGTCAAATGGAAGGCTCGTTTTGAGTCTTCTAAGGGTTCTCCACTGCTTTCCATAGTGGCATTTTTTGTACAAGTTTTACATTCCCACCAGCAATGAATGAGTGTTGCCTTTTCCTCCACAACGTCTTCCAGCATTGGTATCATTTTGTTCTTGATCCTAGCCAGTCTTATTGGAGTAAGGGTGATATCTCAAAGTTTTTAATTTGCATTTCCTTAATTATCAGAGATGCTGAACACTTCTTAAGGGTTTTCTCGCCATCTCTATTTCCTCATGTGTTGAAGTCCTTTTAGATCTTTGCTCCATCTTTGAGTGTTTCATTTGTTTTCGTTTTTTTTCTTCTTTGTTTTTGAGATCTTGTATGACTCTGGAGGAATAATGCTTTTCATATGTATCTGCTGTGAAGATTTCCTCCCACTCTGTGGTTTTCTCTTTTTTTTTTTTTTCACTTTTTCCTTTATTGTTTCTTTTGATGTCAGAAGCTTTTGAGTTTAAAGGAGATCCCATTTGTCAATTGTGATCTCGTATTTCTTGTGCAGCGCTGTTCTGATTTAGGAAGTGTTTTCCTACACCTATGTCTTTGTAGTCTGCTGCAAAGTTTCTTTCTATCACCTTCAGAGTTTTGGGTTTCACATTGAGGTCTTGGTCCATCTGGAAGATTGACTGTTGTATACAAGGTGAGAGGTAGGGGTTTTAATTTCTATTCTTCTAACGAAAGTGGTGATCCAATGTTGGCCAGCACCACTTGCTGAAGATGCTGTCTTTCCTCCATGTGTGTCTCTTGGCCCTTGTGCAAATATGATGGTGGGCTGAAATTGTATACTCAGGTTTGGATCTTCAGTTTATTTCCATTGCGTCAACTGGTCTGTTTTTGTGCCAGTACCAGCATGGTTTTTATGACTATAGCCCTCTGTATATAGTTTTGAATGGTATAGTGATCCCCCTGTATTGCTCTTTTCGGCTCAGGGTTGCCTTTGGCTATTCAGGGTTCTTTTGTTTTTCCGAAAATAAATTGAGGATATTTTTTCACCATGTGAAAAAAAAGTTTCCTTGGGGATTTTGATAGTGGGATGCATTAAATCTGTACATAGTTTTGGGTAGTGAAATGGACTTTTTTACTATATTTAGTTCCCAATCCAGAAGGCATGGGGAGGGTTGGTCCATCTTCTGATGTCTTCCTCAATTTCCTTGTTCAGGGGTTAAAATGTTTGTTGTAGAGATCCTGGTGTTCCGTGTTAGGTTTGTTCCTAGGTATTTTATGTGTTTTTGAGGCTATGTGACGTGGGAAGGTCTCCTTGGTAGTCCCTTCTGTCAGTTGCTTGTTTTGGTGGTAAAGAAAGGCACTGGTTTTTCTCAGATTATAATTGTATCCTGCGCACTTGCCAAAGCTCTTAATTGTTTCTAGGAGTTTTCTTGTAGAGTTCTTGAGCATCCCTTAGGTAGACGATCATACTCATCAGCAAAGGGATGGTTTGCCTTCTCTTTTCCAATTAGAACCTCCTTAAATTTTCCTTTTTTTCCTTATTGCCTGGCAAGGTTTCCAACACTATTGTAAAAGGATGTGTGAGAGGGGGCAGCCTTGCCGAGTTCCTACCTTTTAAAGGGATAGCTTCTTCTTTTTTTCCAGCGTGGATGGCGCAATATGTGGGTTTCCTGTATAATGTTTGATTAGCATGAGGAATGAATCCTTCCAGACAATTCCCTCCAGGAATTTAATCATGAAAGGATGCTGGATTTTGTCAAGGCTTTCTCTGCACAATTGAGATGATGGTGTGGTGATTTGTCCTTTCAGATCCAGTGATATGTTTGATGATGTTTATGATTTTCGTAGTGTTGAAACCATCCCTGCATCTCTGGTATAATCCAACTGGTCATGGGTGGGATATTTTTTCTATGATGTTAGTCTGTATGGCGATTTGCCAGAATCCTGTTTAAGAATTTTGCAGCTGTTTACTTTAGGGAGATGGGGTCTATAGTTCTCCTTTTTGGTTATCTTTCCCTGGTTTTGGTAGTAGCAATAAGTGGCTTATACAGAAGGAATCTGGGAGAATGTCGCTCCGTTGTTTATATCCTTCTAACAATTTAAAGTAGTAATGGTTGTTGTCTTTTTGAAATATTTATAGAATTGCAGTGAAACCACCAGGCCGGGCCTGGGCTTTTTTGGTTGGGAGGCGTGCTTATACATCGTTCGATTTCTTCCTGTACTATTGGTCTCTGTTTAGACTGTCGATCGTCTTCTTGGTTGAGCTTTGGGGATTCCAGGTTTTCAGATATTCATACATTTTCTTAGGTTTTCAAACTTGTAGAAATATAAAGTTTTTTAAGTATCCTGTATAATTGTCTCTCTGGATCTTTTCATTGTCTGTTGTGATAGTTCCCCCTTCATCACAGAGCTTCATTGAGTTGGAGTTGTTCCCTACTTTCTTTTTTGGTTAACGGGCTAGAGGTCTGTCTATCTTGTTTATTCTCTCAAGAACCAACTTTTGGATTCATTGATTTTGTATGGTTTTCTTTGTTTTCTATGTATTGATCTCTGCTCTGATTTTGTTTATTTTCTGTCTGCTCTGTTTAGGGTTCATTTGTTGTTGTCTTGCAAGTATTTTTAGCTGGAGTGTTAAGTTCATGCACTGTGCGCTTTCTGTTTTTGTAATGTAGGCACTTAGAAGCTATAAACTGCCCTCTAGGATTGCTTTTAAAGTAACCATAATTGTTTGCTGTGCTGTTTTAATCATTTCATTCAGTTCCAGGAATGTTTTTAATTTCTTTCTTTATTTCTCTTTCGACACTCTCATTATTAAGGAGGGTATTGTTTAGTCTCCATGTGTTTTTAGTAGTTGTAGTAGTATTCTGGTGTTGATATTGAGTTTTATAGCACTGTGGTCTGATAGAATGCCATATCAATAGTTTAAAATGAAATGCTAAATGCCCCCAAAAACAAGACAAAAAATTCTAGAGAATAGAAAAAAAAAAAACAAGTCACATACAAAGGGATACCCATCAGAATCACAACTGACTTCGTCGCCTCAAACCATAAAGCAGAAGAACATGGAGCAAAGCATTCCCAGTGCAAGGACTACGGATGCCAACCCCAGAATACTTAAACCCCAAAAGTCGTTTATAGTTGAAGGAGAGAGAAAAATCTTCCATGACTTAAACAAGATGATGGAATACTATCTGGAAACCAACCTTCATAAAATACTTGAAGCAATTCAAAGGGCAGAAGAGAGGAGCAACAATCCTCAAACACCTAGGAAAAGAAAACTAATAAAAACAAAACCGTAGCAGGACCAAAATCAGAGGCTAGAAGTCCAAATGGATAATGAATGAAAGGAGCAAAATCACATCTTTCAATTATAACCTCAAATATTAATGGGCTAAAACTCCCCCAAAAAAGTCATATAGACTGAGAATGGATTAGGAAACAAAACAAACCCATCTATATTGGCGGGTCTACAGAGAAACCCATCTCAATCTCAAGGGATAGGCAGAAAACTTAAAGTAAAGGATGGAAGAGAGTGTTTCAAGCAAATGGTACCAAAAAGAAAAGTCAGGATGTGGCTATTCTAATATGCAATAACAGACGATAAGACGTGTCAAAGCAAAAGAAGTGCGTAAGGAAGGTGGTGGGGCGGTAACAGCAAATAGGGTAGAGGGGGAGAGGGAGTTCGCAAAAGGTGGTTTGGGCGATTGTTTTTAGTCGGTTGCACGAGATTATGTTTATGTATTGTCGCCCTGCCTCTACTTGTCTGTTTGTCTTGTCCCCCTCCCCTCTCCTCTTTTCCTCCTCATACTTGGTTCCTCCCTATTCCCCCTTTAGCCCCCGTCGTCCTCGTCGCCGTGGAAAACGCTGACCTGGCCTCTCTTCTATTCCCTCTTGTGCCTTCCTTTGCGTGCGCCCCCTCTCTGCTCTTCAGTCTTTGCGTCGCTATCCTCCCCTCTCTGCCTCTGTGAAGATACACCTGATGCACCAAACTTTACTAGAATGCAAAATTCGATTACACTGGAGTCAATCAAGGCCACACCGTATGAACTCCTTCTTTGTGGTACCAGCTCTCTCATACTAGGGGACTTCAATTCGAACCACATTACTCCTCCTAGTACGACGACTTAGCGACACTAAAGTGCTAAACAAGAGAGATCATATCAAGAATTTGATGCCACTACACTGCCCAATACACATGACTACACACTTAAATGGACCGATCACCGAGCAGTTTTTTCATCTATCGAATATTTCACCCAGAAACACCAGAGAATAGACTTCCTACTCAGCACCTTCTAGTGAACATTCATCCAAAGCAATAGTACCATAATACTGAGGACACATGGAAAAACGCAACAAATAAAATAGGTCTGGAAATAAAATCTCATAGCATTCATATCTACTCACACGGGCCGAGGTGACATAAACTCAATAAATCTACTCTTGCCTTCCGCAATGTAGTGGGTGACATCCCAAGTATTCCTATAGACTGCATAATATATGTACCTAGACAATTATGTCTTCCATTTGAAGTAAAGCTGCCATATTATGTGGTACATAGTGCATTGTATTTTGAATGGAATTGACATGTCTTCCTTTAATCTTATAATAATCTAAGAAAAGAGATGAATACATAGCTTCTTCCAACCCATAACATGAGTAAATTAGCAAGGTCGCAGAACAAAATAAGATGGATGGTAATTCTACGGGCCTTTAAGAGCTCACATATAAACACCAGGTTGCTTTCAGAGTACAAAAAATATAACNAGTCTTGTGATTTGGTTCACAAATAATTGTAGGAGTATTTTCCCAAGCTTTTGAAGAAATTCTTGGGGATTTGGATTGGGATTGCAATTAATCTGTACTGTAGGTTAGTTGGGTAGGATGGAACATTATGGGGTTAATACTGAAGAGATGTTATTGTCACCCATCAAGCAAATGAGGCATGGGGGTAGGTTTTGTCCAGTCTGTCTGGAGGGTGGCCTTTCCCGGTTGAAATAGAATCATTACGACTACCTAAAGAACGCTAACATTGACCTGCCACTTTCCAAGAAAGTACTCCGCAATTTAGTGCCTTTTTTCAAGGGAAAAAGGGGGTGATTTGAAAAGAAATGTGGTGGTTGTGGGGGGGGGGGGGGGGGGGGGAGGGGGGGGGGGTGCGTTGGGTTTCCCTGGGTGGTCCGTGGTGGTTGGGGTGGTGTGGGTTGCGGCGGGGGGGTGGTTCCCTAGTATTTTTAGGTGATTGTTTTGGAGGGCGGGGGTGGGGGAGGGTAGTGGGGGGATGGGGGGGGGGGGTGGGGGGTGCTCCCTTGTAGTCCTGGGGGGGTGGGGGGGGGAAAAGGTGGGGGGGTTCGAAGGGGGGGGCAGATCTTCCAGGTCTGGGTTGGGGGGGGGGGGGGGGGGGTGGTGTGGGGGGGGGGTTTTTTTTTTTTTTTGTGGTTTTTTTGGGGGTTTGGGTGGGGGGGTGTAGGGGGGGTGGGGGGAGGGGGAGGAGGGGGGGGCAGTGGGGGGGGAGGGGGGGGGGGGGGGGGGGGGGGGGGGGGGGGGGAGGGGGGGGGGGGGGCGTGGGGGGTGGCTGGGGGGGGGGGAGCATGGGGGACTGGTTTTTCTCTATTTTGAGGTACGTGGTGATGTTGGGTTTTTTGGTGCGGGGGGGGGTGCGGGGGGGGATGTCTGACTTTGCTGGGGTGGAGGGGTAGCGTGTGGGGGGGGGGGGGTACTTAACTAAACTAGACTTCTACGCCTGGGATGCGGTACGACTTCTACTACTTTACTGGTTTTGTGGTGGGGGGGAGGGTGGGGATGGGTGGGTCGTGGGAGGGGGGGGTGGTGGGTGGGGTTTTGGTGGGTTTTTGCTTCTTGGTTCTAGAGATAGATAGTTGGGGTTTAATATTAGACCTGAGATTGGGGGGTAGGGGGGGGTGCGGGGGCATGAGTTGGGGGGGGGGGTGGCGCGGTGGGGGGGGGGGGGGGGGGGGGGTGGGGAGGGGGGGAGGGGGGAGGGGGGGTGGGGGGTGGGGTGGGGGGGGGGGGGGGGGGGAAATAAAATTGTATCGATCCACTTGGGTATGCCGTAGTGGGGGGGGGCTGGGGGGAGGGGGGAAATTGTAGCCGGAAAAGGATTCCTGGGGAGGTGGTCTCCTTCCATGGGGACCCCTCCCTTCCGATTGTATCCGTAATGCCTGGAGTGGCCGGGTGTGTTAGTTGGTACATATCGCTTTTGTAATCAAGAGCTGGCTAGCAGTATTAGGTTGTGTCCTGTTGATGTATTGTGATCCCATCCAGGTGGTGCCTGGGTCCTGTGTAGCGGCTGAATGTATCCGGCGAATCCAGCCTCGGGCGGGCTTGGCGTTAGGGTGAGTGGGGGGGGTTGTAGTCCGGGGGGTGAGTGGTGCCTGTGCGAGTAGTTGATTGGCCGTTGGATGAGGGGGGGGGGTGAAGGAGGGGGGGGGGGGGGCGCGGGGGGGGTGGGTACGCTGGGTCGGTAGCGCGTGGCGGGGGGGGGGGTTGCGGGGGGGGGGGGGCGGCGGGTTGGGGGGGGGGGTCTCGGGGGTTGTGTTTGAGGGGGTGGGCTCCCGGCGGCCGAGCGTTAACAGAGCTCTTAGTTTGTGTTCTAGATTTTCTTGTAGAGTTCTATGAGCTCCCTTAGGTTAACGATCATTCATCAGCAAATGGGAGGTTTGCTATCTCCTTTTCCAAACTTAGACTCCTTAATATTTTGCTTTTTTTTTTTCTTATTGCCCAACCTCTGGCAGGGTTCCAACACTAAATGAAAAGGATGGTGAGAGGGGGGCAGCCTTGCCGAGTTCCTACCTTATTAAGGGAATGCTTCTTCTTTCCTCCATTTAGGGATGGATATGCGGCGCTGTGGGTTTCCTGTATATGCTTTGATGACATGAGGAATGATCCTTCCAGACATAATTCCCTCCAGGAATTTAATCATGAAAGGATGCTGGATTTTGTCAAAGGCCTTCTCTGCATCAATTGAGATGATGGTGTGGTGATTTGTCCTTCAGATCCTAGTGATGTTTTGAGGATGTTTATGTATGATTTTCGTGATGTTGAAACCATCCCTGCATCTCTGGTATAAATCCAACTGGTCATGGTGTGGATGAATTTTCATGATGTTAGTCTGTATGCGATTTGCCAGAATCCTGTTTAAGAATTTTGCAGCTGTGTTTCTTTAGGGAGATGGGGTCTATAGTTCTCCTTTTTGGTTTACTTTCCCTGGTTTTGGTAGTAGCAATAATGGCGGCATCATGAAGGAATCTGGAGAGCCCCATGCTCCGTTTTTTATATCCTTCTGAACAATTTAGTAAGTAATAGGTTGTTGTCTTTTTGAAATATGTTATAAGAATTGCAGTGAAACCACCTGCCGGGCCTGGGCATTTTTGGTTGGGAGGGCGCTTATACAATCGTTCGATTTCTTCCTGTACTATTGGTCTTATTTAGACTGTCGGCTCTCTTGGTTGAGCTTTGGGATTCCAGAATTTTCAGATATTCATACATTTCTCTTAGGTTTTCAAACTTAGTAGAAATATAAAAGTTTTTTTAAGTATTCCTGTATATTTTTTCCTGGATCTTTTCATTGTCTGTTGTGATTAGTTCCCCTTCATTTCATCAGAGTTCATTGAGTTGGAGTTGGTTCCCTCTTCTTTTGGTTAACGGGCTAGGAGGTCTGTCTATCTTGTTTATTCTCTCAAGAAACCAACTTTTGGATTCATTGATTTTGTATGGTTTTCTTTGTGTTTCTATGCATGGATCTCTGCTCTGATTTTTTGTTTTTTCCTTCTTGTCTGCTCTGTTTAGGGTTCATTTGTTGTTTGTCTTCAAGTATTTTTAGCTGGAGTGTTAGTTCAGCACTGTGTGCTCTTCTGTTTTTTGTAATGTAGGCACTTAGAGCTATAAATTTGCCCTCTAGGATTGCTTTTAAAGTCCATATTTTGTTGTGTCTCTTCTTTTTCATTCAGTTCCAGGAATGTTTTTAATTTCTTTCTTTATTTCTCTTTCGTCTTTGACACATCTCATTATTCAAGGAGGGTATTGTTTAGTCTCCATGTTTTTGTTAGTTGTGTTTATTCTGGTGTTGATATTGAGTTTTATTGCACTGTGGTCTGATAGAATGCCATATCAATAGTTTAAAATGCTAGGCCAAAAACAAGACAAAATTCTAGAGCACTAAGAAAAGAAAAACAAGTCACATACAAAGGGAACCCATCAGAATCACAACTGACTTCTCGCCTCAAACCATAAAGCAAGAAGAACATGGAGCAAAGCATTCCCAGTGCTAAGGGACTACGGATGCCAACCCCAGAATACTTACACCCCAAATGTGTTTATAGTTGAAGGAGAGAGAAAAATCTTCCATGACTTAACAAGATGATGGAATACGTTCCGGAAAATCCAACTTTCAGTAAATACTTGAGCAAATTGTCAAAGGGCAGAAGAAGGAGCAACTAAATCCCAAAACACCTAAGGAAAAGTAAATTACGTAAATGAAACAGAGCTAGAGTGCAAGTTAGTGATGCCAAGGGTAAGCACATCGCAGTCTGGTATGTCCAATGTATAATGATAATGGAATAATGCTCATAAGACTCAAATTAGTCTAACTCCAAAAATCAAGATAGACTATGAAATGTGATTAGTTAAACAAAGACACATGCTATATTCTTGGTCCTACGAAGAAACCCATCTCAATCTCAAGGATAGGCAAACAACTTAAAGTGTAAAGGATGAAGAGAGTGTTTCAAGCAAATTGTACCAAAAGAAAAGTCAGGGTTGGCATTCTAATATCAAGACGAAATAGTACTGTCAAAGCAAAAGAAACAAAGAAGAAGCACAAGAAGAAGGCCCATACAATCTTTTATTAGAGTAACAATTAATGATGAAGATTTCACAAATCATAAAGCAATTGCGAACGCGAAACACCCTGGTGCACCCACTTTATAAACACAATCCTTAAAGACCTCAAAACACAGATTAAACCCAGCACAATAATCAGGGGACTCAATACCCCATTAGGTCCTTCTAGACAGATCAACAGGACAAAGGATAAACAGAGAGACATCTGAACTAAATGACACAATACACCAAATGGACCTCACAGACATCTACCGAATATTTCACCCAAACACCAGAGAATACACTTTCTACTCAGCACCTCATGGAACATTCTCCAAAATAGACCATATACTGGGACACAGGGAAAAACTCAACAAATATAAAAAGGTTGAAATAATCTCATGCATTCTATCAGACCACAGTGCAATAAAACTCAATATCAACATTCCCTCCCAATTGTATTGCTCCCAAGTATGCCTATATACACATAATATATGTACTAGACATATGTCTTCCAGGAATAAACTGCATGTTAACTTCGATATATGTTTAGGAATTGACATTTTTCCTTTTAATCTTATATTAATCTAAAATATGAATACATAACTTCTGCCCCATATACATTAATTAGCATGCCTGAAAATAAGTGGTAAGTTAATTCTAGGGCTCATTAACAGATTCAGATTAAAACATCACAGTTGCTTTCAGAAAGAAAGAAATATAACCATAACTTTGCTCAGGTTGTGTTTCAATTTGGGGATTTCGTACTAACATCCACAAATGAGGGATACCATTCCCCATTTGTTTGGGGGGACTGTGTTACTTAACTTAATGGCTTCTAGTTCCATCCATTTACCTGTAAAGTTCATGATGTTATCTTTCTTTACCACTGCATAGAACTCCATTGTGTAGATGTACCACATATTTGTTAGCTGCTCATCAGTTGAATGGCATTTAAGTTGGTTCCAACTCCTCACCATTGTGAAAGAGCTGCAATAAACATAGATGTGCAAGTATCCTTGCATTAGGATGAGTCTTGTGGGTATATATCCAGGAGTGGTATGGCTGGGTCAGATGGTAGACAGATTTTGAGTCTTTTAAGGGGTCTCCACACTGCTTTCCACATTGATTGTAGGAGCGTACATTCCCACCAGCACTGGAAACATGTACCCTTTCCCGACAACCTCTCCAAGCATTTGATATATTTTGATTTCTTGATCACAGCCAGTACAATCAGAGTGTGATGACATATAGAGTGATTTATTTTGCATTTTCTTAATTATTAATGATGTTGAACACTTTTTAAGATGTTTCTCAGCCATCTTTACTTCCTCAATGGTAAAGTCTCTGTTCCCCTCTTTACTCCATTTTTCAGTGAGTCATTCGTTTTCTTGTTTTTTGAGTAGCTTACATATTCTGGATGGTAATTCTCTATCAGATGTATCACTGGTGCAGATTTCCTCTCTTTTTCTCTTCACTTCTTTGATTGTGTATTTGGCTGTACAGAAATTTTTGAGTTTGATGAGGTCCCACTTGTCACCTGTTGACCTTATTTCCTGTGCAGCTGCTGTCTGATTTAGAAAGACTTTTCCTACTTCTATGTCTTGCAGATTGCTACCAACTTTTTCTTCTATCCCCTTCAGAGTTTGGGTTTTCACTTTGAGGTCTTTGATTCATTTGGAGTTGATTTTTATACAGGGTGAGTGGTAAGGGATTATTTTTATTCTTCTTTTTTTTATTGATGCTTTGTGTATTTCATACAACATTTTCCAATTCAGTTCAGGCATATATCCCCTTCCCTTCCCCCCACCCCACCCCTACCCATCCTAGATCAAGCATTCTGCCGTAAGTTTTCTGCATCTTTCTCTGCTTTTTTGTTTTGTTTTTTCCTTTTTTTAACAATAAGTGATAATTTGTGAGTACAAGCATCCTTCATGTAAAACCAATTTGCAAGCAGTTGTGCCCAAACCCACACAGCTCATGGGTCCCACCATCCACCGGGGGGGGCTTGTATGTTCAATCAAGTTGATCAAATGAGTGTCCAGTCTATATTGTTGTAGTTTCACCATTAACCTCAATCGAAGCCCTTACATTCTACCACGCCCCCTCTTCCGCAGATTGTTCCCTAGGCTTAGAAAAGGGGCACAGGTGGATGAGAAGCAAAACACTCTACTTTCTCTGGAGCTGATGTCTTGGTCTCTAGTCAGTTCTGGCTGTTTTCTTTCATGGGCTGCCAGCTTGTCAGCTTTGGACCAGGGGCATATAACCTTTTTCGTCAAGCCTGAACTGAATGAAAGCACATGCCAGTTAGATATTAGGGTATTTAGAACAGTATAAGTATATTCTTTCGATCCGTAGCTAATGAACAAAACACAAGAATAGATAGGTATTTAAAAGTATTAATTGTGATGGTAGGTTTATGATTCTTCGGGCTGTGCTAGAGTAAACACAGATGTTGTTGGATGGTGTTGTGAAATCATGATTTAAACTTTTCGGTTTCTTCTGTTGTAATAATGGCAGGGTCTTCTTGGTTTATAAATCTCCTAACCTATAGAGGAGGTAAGCTTGTGGGGCATCGGGGGGGGTGGGGGGGGGGAGGGGGGGGCAGCCGAGGGGGGAGTGGTGAGGGTTTAATTTCGCAAGGAGAGATCTCATACCAATTAGAGTTGAGGATATACGATAATGGCTGCCACTGCTGCACAGTGTTTCCAGGGATGTGAGGTGTAGCTGGTGGTGCTGACGGAGGAGTCGTGCGTGACTCAAGGAGACCTATTTTGCTTTAATGGTTTAGTTAGGTGGCTTTGGTAAACACTGCTACTGGCGCATCCCAGAGAACCAGCGATAGAGCTTGCAAGTGCTGCCCCTGCCGCAGGAAAAATCCAATACATCTTTTCCATGTTTATAGCAGGTCTTCAACAGCGGTAGCCTCATCGCGATTCGGCTTCCTGCAGATACCCAGTTTGGAGGCAAGGAGTCCTTACCATTTGTGGGGGCTTCGAATCACCCTGGCCAACAATCTCCTTGGTAGAATAATCCATTTGTTGATGTCAGAGCTCCTGTAAGTAAGTATTTTTTTTAGTGCATAGCTTAAGGAGAACGTTAGCGTTATTTGAATGTTGTCTGATAGAGAATAATCCCCCTTTTGCCACACATTTCGTATGTCCTGATTCAATTAAATAGGCAGTTTTTAACTGGATTTTAACAAGAGAATAACATCGGTGTCAACAGCGGGTCTCCAATCTGACATCTTGGAGGATGACCCGGGGGGAGGTCGACCGCATCTTCATCGTTATTTCTCCTTTTTTTCTATGGGGGGGGAGTTAAGGAAGTTTCTTGTATTAAAACCTTGTGGAACCTAGAAGGTAGCTTCATTAGGAATCATTAGAAATAGGTTCCTAAGTGGATCCACGGAGGGGGCCCTGAGATGTCTGCAGCGAATCTTGAGGCATTTCTTGGGCCCGTGGTCATGCCGTAAGGAGTCAAGTCCTTCTGCAAAGCTACTTCAAAAAAGAGAAGCATGGTAATTTAAGGTATAGAGCAAATGAATCCACGCAGAGAAGATGGAAGCCAAAGATCTGAACAAGACTAAAACAGAGTTAGGATTAAGATATGGTTAGAACACACTAGAAGAAGTTTATCAAAACAATCACTAAGAATTCTGGTGTTGATGCAAATTAAAACCCCCCTTTTAAGATACCGACCTATACCATCCAGTAATAACTTGCTCTTATCAAGAAAAAAAATGATATCAAGTGCTGTAGAAGTTGTGGGAAATGTTAACACTCATGTCCATTGCTGGTAGGAAGTAAAACTATTTTTCGTGGTACCACTATGAAAGCAGTGTGAACACTTAGAAGACTCAAAGTGATCCTGCCATTTGACCCGTCCATACCACTCCTGGGTAATATACCCACAAAATTCATCATACCACAAAGATACAAGCACACTTATTGTATTGCCTCTCGGTTTCACAATAGCAAAAAACCTGGAACAAACGCAAATGCCCCTCAACTGACGAGTATAGAGAAAATGTGGTACAGTGAACACCATGGAATTCTAATGCAGCATAAGTAAGACAACATCATAAACTTTGCAGGTAAATGGAATGGAGCTTGAAGACATACTGTTAAGTGAAGTAACACACTTCCCGCGAAAACAAACGACAAATTGGTATCCCTCATATGTGGGGACGCTAGTACAAATACCCAGTTTATCAATATTTTCTTGTGGAAGGATGCATATTAAAGAAATGACAATTCCAAGTTATCAAACAGCATCCAGAGAAGTGGAGCTGGTTTTAACTACCTCTCATTCCAACCGTGCCCCTTTCTAAATCCTATAGGGGAAAAACGCTGCTTACGAGTGTTTGCGATTGGTCGGTGGTCCGTGTTTCTGTTTCTATTGGTGAGTGCATGGTGAACCCTACAGCAATGATAAGTACATGGACACTCTCATTTGATCCAACGCATATGATTGACCTAAACAACCGTGTCAACCAACCCCACTGGATGGGGGTGCTGTAGGTGTTTGGGCACACACCTGCCGCTAGGTGTGCCATAGCAAGGAACGCCTTACTCGTGGATGTTCATCCGCTTAATCAGGGGGGAAGGAGCTAAAATGAAAAAAAAAAAAAAACTGAGAGAAAGAATACAGGACATAATGTGGCAGAAATGCATGATCTGGGATGGTGGGCGTGGGGGGGAGGGAAGAGGGAAATAAGCCCGTGAACTGGAATTTGTGCGCCAATGTCTGAAATGACAAACGCATCATACAAATTTCATTACCAAAAACAAAAAAAAAGTTCAGTAATTCTTGGTTAGCAATTTATAATGACCAACGAGCTCATGGAACTGTGGTGTGCAATAGAAGTGGTTGGAGCTAGCAGATATCATGCCTCGTGAAGTACACGGTGCCCAAAACAAACGACAAATTGTAACCCGCCATCTGTGGTGCTAGCACCCATACCCTATTTGTTAATGTGTCAAACGGGAGCAGCGTACATGGGTTATCTGAAAACAAACTGTGCCTTATATTGTAGAATCCGTTTAAAAAAAAAAATTTAAAAAAATAAGAAAAAGCAAAATAAATGAAGTTTTAAAAAGAAAAAATAAATAAAGAGATGACAATCGCTTCAAATTGGAGTATTAAGCACATCCAACAGAAATTTTTTGTTGGGGGGGGACTGAGGGAAGTCCTTAGAACCTGCAATGGAAGTTTTCAATAAGGGAAGAGGTCCATGTGTAGTGGGGGTTCACAGCATAGCCTATTGGGTAGAATTTCCAGTAAAAGAAGAAAATAAAACTGATACAACAGATAAAAACAGCAAAATCGTGTTAGCACATACCATACAGAAAGTCAATAAAGGAAACTGAGGTGTCAGCTAGATCTCCAGATTGAGCTTTCTCTTCAATCATGAGATTTTTATGACTGAAATTCCAATAGCTGAAAAGCCAGATTCTATTCTAAAGAAGAGCTTCTGGAAGGATTTATTTTAGAGCCCGAGGCACATTAAAAAGGCATTAACAGAGGACAAAAAATTGCCCTAAAGGAGGGATAAGACTCGACAGGAGTCAAAGAGAGTAAACTTTTAAGCTGCTGCGAAAAGTTTATGTACAGATGATTCAGTTTTGCCTAGCCAGGGCCCTCCCCCACCGCCATGAAGGGAGGCACTGAATATCACTTGATTCAGGCCCATGGAATGCCCGGCACCCAGGGAACCAACAAGTATAGCAGGGGTAAATAGGGACCTATTCCTCCATGATCCTTTGCAGGGCTAGGGAGTTGAGCCCGCCACAAGGAATCTATCAAAGATAGAGAAATGCAGGGAAGCTGCATGCAAAAACCATCCGTTACTTAAAAAGATTCTGTACCGACTCAGTGGTACTTTACCCGCCACTTCTACCATCTTCCCAGCCTCTATGTATCTAGAGTCTCCACTTCAGGGATACCAAGTATCCTCGAGGCCCCGAAAAGCCAGCCATCGAAGATTGGGGTTTCCCCCTGTGCTGCCTAGTTTTATACAGCATATGTCTCAAGAAAGGCTGGGTGGCAATAGTACTCAGCTTTTCTCTTTCCACAGTACTTAAAAATCTCGCGCTGACCCCATGTCCCCATAGCCTTACAATCCACTTGAATTAGAGTTCACTTTAGTGCTTGTTTTGAAAGTCTGTCCAAGTCTGACAACTCAAGTGCTGAGTATTCTCTTATTTTCCTAGCTCCCTGCACTGGGCCATAGTTAAGATCACCATCACATGTCTGAAACATTATTTTTTTTTCCTTTCTTTGTGTTAAAGTTCAAACCAAGGGAACATCTAGTGCTTCTCTTGGATCACTCCCTTTCTCATAACTATCTGTTTTCTCCCATGGGTCTCAGGGTTTTGGGTCTAAGTATGAGTCTTGTATTATTGATCTAATCTGGGCATTCTTCACCTTCTGAACTTTTAACTGTAAAAAGTAACAGCAGAACTTCTAACCCCTTTTTTCACTGTTATGCAATTTACTTGGAAGGACAAGGGCTATACTGAGAGGCCGCTATTAACGCTTTTTTTAAGGCTTTATTTTCATTTTAAAAAGTTTTAATCTGACATTTTTGAGCTGTGCCTTTTTGGGCTGTGGCATCTTCTTTCCAGAACAGTTCTTGTAAAAACACAACAAATAAAAGGCCACAAGCTTGCTCCACCTAGGCTTGTTGATTCCAAATTCACCATTGCGTTGCTCCTGAAAGGGTTGGGAGAGAGAGAAAAAAAAAAAGCAAAAAGAAAAGACCAAAGTAAAGGCCAACTGCCTGCTGCAAGCTGCCTCCACCATAGCTTGTTGATTCCATTGCTCCTGGTGCACTAATCCCAGGGCTTGCAATATTTGTATTAAGCAACCTGTCAAGCAGGTATGCCACTCCATATCATCTTCATATGGATTATCATTCTAAGGATACATACACCGATTATCACGCATCCACATCCCAGTGTTTCCCCCATTGCCATAATCTGATTAGTGGTCTCCAATCACTCCAACTCTCCCCCTACTTCAGATGGCATTGTACATGCTCCAGCAGACTATCCAACTAATACCTCCCCACTGCTACGGCTGCCCCCCCCTTACAACACCTACACACAGGGACAGGGATCACATAACTATGGGCCAATTTTCTCTCTGGTCCCTCCGACTTTGCCTCCCACAACCCACACATCTTCCTTCAGTTATAAGGAAGGGGACCCAATGCCACGTTCTCCCGGCAAGGCCGCTTACCCCACCTAACAAAGGGAATTCCTTATCTCTTTACTTTCCTCTTTACCGGAACTCATGCTTACACTGGCCTATCATGTGCTCAGTAGGGCCACTATTGGATTTTTGCCGCGTTTCTTCTCCACGGCTTTACTCACACACAGTGGTGATCCCACCTTCGCACCCACCACACATGGTTGGTCCCAGGTCCCCCCCTCGATCCCCACCAACCATATCCCAAGAGGGCAAATCAAACTGAAACTGCTTTTTGAAATCTGAAAGTCGGGCAGAGCTTCATCCTAATAGGGGAAGTATTACTCACGAATTCCTAACAGAGCAAAGATGAAGTGAAATCACTCCCTTATATAGGGCTAGCAGGAAATGACCCACTTTTCATATACCTATTTCGTCATATTGACCAGAGTTTTTTGTATTTCACACTAATACAACCACTCAATCTGCTATTCTTTCCTAGTTTCAACTCTAGTCTAATTTCTTAAGAACCAATTTCTCAATTCAGTTCAAGGTGGGCAATAAAATAATTTAGGGGCCCGGCACATTGGTGATCCCCGCCCATAAGATTTCACAACTTTGAGACGTAGCCTTTTGCCATGGCCCCCATTGAGCCTTATTGCCAAGACAAACTGTGGTCCCCATTATTCCCCATACACCAGCGAGAACCGCCACCCCGATCATGCATGATGTCCAACTAAGACTAATACTGTCCTGTATCTTTCTCTCAGTAATATAATTTATGCTTGAAATTCACAAATGTATCCAATCGCATATAAATTTTAATATTACAATCATAAATAGGGGAGATATAGGGAGTGCCCATGTGCACATCACCCATAATTGAGTAATTACAAGCGTTTTGAGAATAATTGTGGGTTGGGACTACTAGAGTCCACACAAATGTGAGAGAATTCACATATTAAGAGCCAACATGTTGCTTTCAATACAAGAACAAATTAATAAGCGGTAGATGTCAATTCAGCTTGCGCGTTTCGTCTAGAGGGTACTTGGTAACTACATAGCAGCCACATATGAGGGGAAAACCATGTCCGCCGTTTGCTTATGGATGTTCTGGGAATGGGTGAGATTACTAACCGAACGAGTTCATTCAGCATAATGGTTTCAAGCCCCATCCATTTAACAGACCGAGGAGAGATGCCAAGATTCCATGGAATAATCCAGATCTGTTCTTCTGTTTCTTTTCCTAGCATGAAATATCCCTAACCAAATTTGTAGAGGGGGATATGTGCACACATATATTTGGTCAGATCCACAAATCATGCTGTTTAGGGCATTTTGGTTGGTTTCCAACTCTTGCTAATTGTGAAGAGAAGCTGAGTAAAAATGGGACATGCTTGTAACTTGGGTGGGAGGATGAGTCCTGTTGGTAGGTATGACCCTGGATGTATGACCGGGTCAGGTGGTAGGCTCATTCCAGAGTCTTTTAAGGGTTCTCTTCACACGCTTTCCAGAGTGGTTGTACAAGTTTTGCTTCCCCCAGAAGTGGATGAGTGTTCCCTTTTTTTTATCCCACAGCACCACAATCTTCTCCAGCATTTGTTGGCTTTTGTTTTCTTGATCTTAGCTGGTCGTATTGGAGTGAGATGATATCTGAAGAGGTGGTTGTAATTTGCATTTCATTAATTATTAATATGTTTAAACATTTTTTTAAGATGTTTTCTCAGCCATCATTACGACTTCCAATTTACTGGTGAAAATCGCTGTTAATTCGTTAACAACTCCATCTTTTGATAACCTCATTCTCTTTTCACTTCTTTGTTTTTTGATTACTTTATATATTCCTTGATGTCATATATTCTGGTGTCATATATTCTTGATGTCATTGAAGGTGGGAACGGGCAACGCCCCCTATCACCACTCCTTTTTAGACAAAAGTACTTTGAACAGCTAGCTTAGGGCAATAAGACAAAGAAGGAAATTAAAGGAGTACTATTGGGAAAAGAGAAGGTTAAGCTAAATCTCTTTAAATTGCGACCGATTTGATAGGTTTGTAGAACTAGGGATACTAAAACCTAAAGAAAACTTCTAGAAACCTCTAAAAAACACTTCTAGAAATGATTTCCAAGTGGTCGGGGCTACAAAATTTTAACCTCGAAAACTAAGTAGGCCTTATTATGTAGCCCACATAAACAAGTAGAGAAGGATATAAGAAACTTCCAAAGTACACTCCCAATAGCCATCAAAATAATAAGATACTAGGAAAAACCTAAACCAAAGATAACCCAAGATCTCTACAAAACAAACAAAAATTATTTTAAACCCCTGAGAAATGAAATTGAGGAAGACACCAGAAAAAATGGAAGGATATCCTGTGTTCATGGATTGGAAAAAAAAAAAAAAAAAAAAAAAAAAAAAAAAAAAAAAAAATTGATATACAGATTCAATGCAATCCCAACGAAAATCACCCCCAAAACTGTCGCAGGCAAAGGCACATTGGAAAAAAACAAATCCTTACAATTCATTCAGAGAAAAACCAAACCTGGAATAGCTTAGGGCACCCTGATGAAAGAAATGCACAAATACATGGGTGATATACCCTATTAGAATTACAAACTATATTACAGGGCCAAGTCATAAAGACAGCCTGATACTGGCACAAAAAAAGCCCCTGTATGACCGATGGAACGAAATTGAATATCCAAACTTTAGCTCATACAATGTCAGCCACTCATATTTGACAAAGGATCAAAAAACCCCAATGGAGGAAAGACAGCATCTTTAACACTGGTGCCGGGCAATTTGGATGCACATCTGTAGAAGAACACATAAACCCCGTACCTCTCACACCTAGTAAGACAAAAATCAAATCTAATCCAATTGGAATCAAGAATCCTCAAGATGAAGGCAAAAAAACCACTGAAAGCTTATAGAGAAAAGAGAAAATTTAGGACAACAACACTAACAGACAAAGGGTATTAGGAAAATCTTTCCTAAGCCGACTAAGATAAAGGGGGTCAGAACAGCAAAGCTCGCAGGGGAGTAGAAAGAAAAAAAGAGAAAAGTGCAACAAGATCGAAAAACAACAAAAATGGGGGGACGCCAAAAGTACAGGTAAAAACACTCAAAGAGGGAAGAAAGCAAAGGAAAAAGAAAAAAGACATTCTGGTGACTGAAGAAACAAGTCAAAAAGGAGGTGAAAGGGAAAACTCACAGAGTAGGAAGAAACCATCAACCCTGATACATCTGACAGAGTCTTGGACATCAAGGATTATTTGTTTTAATTTTGAGAAAATTGTACTCACTATAACAAAGATCAGCTCGATTGGCCATGAAACAAGCACATTACTCGATATTCATTACCTGCGTACGTGAGGAAGAGTTTACCTAACCTAGGATTTCTAGGTGTACTGACTAGACTCCAGCAAAATTATTTGCACAAAATGATGTCTGGGTTTGGGAGCTTTACTGGATAGGGCTTAGCTTGGATTCTGTAATGTGTGATTTCTGATGTGGGCTTGGGGTACCAGAGGACTGGGTTTGGTTGAGAATCATTTTGTGATATGTATAAATACTCAAAATAAAATATGGTGTATGTGATAATATATTAAAAATCGTTGAGCCAAAGTCTGATCTTTCTTATCCTTCTATCAATTCTCTTAAAGTGTGTATCGACAATCCTGAGCCTTTATAGATTCCTATAGAACATCACACACTAAAGCAAACAAACGTCTTTCTCTCAATAGTTATGGGTTCCAATAGTTCCTCAGGAATGGTTGAGGCTTCTTACCCACTTTTCCAATTCTGTGCCTGGATTTTGTCTAGTTCGAGTTTATGTGGGTCTCATGCATGCTGTTTTTTCCATTGCTGGGAGTTCATCTGAGTAAGTGGCTAGCTATTTGGAAACCTCTCTTTCTGTGGTCAACAAGGGATTTCAGATCTTACATTCTGTCTCTCCTCTCTTCAGCAATGTTTCCTGAGCCCTGTGGGGAAAGATTGTGATAGATATCTTAAATTGCAGAGATAAGTTCGCTGGGCAACACTAATCCTTATTCACAATTATATTAAGTTATGCTGCCAAATGCATTCATGTTTGAGTAATTACCAAAGCCTGGTTTGGGAATGCCTATAATAATGCACTAAATTTTGGGTTCCAATCAGTAATGCATGTCACAGTGAAGCAGAAATTTTACTGTTGCCTTAGAGAATAGACAGGTTATGGTGGTCTACCAGGTAACATGATTAATATTTTGAGTAGTTGTGAAGTAAGAGTTTCCATGAGACATTACATTGAATGGAACATCTTTGGACAGCAAGCCTGTGCTGGATAGCTTTAGCATAAACTTGACACACCTGGGTTGGAGGGATCCTCAGTTGGGGAACTGCTTACATTGGCCTGGCCTGTGGCCACGTCTGTGGAATAAATTGGCTTGAATTGTTGAGGCCATGTGGGATGGCTACCCAGCCCTCTGTGTGGGGATGCCACCTCTTTGCAGTTTTTGTGTACCATATATGAAGGCAGGCTGGGAATGGGCCAGGTGAGCAAGCCAGTGGAGAGCAAGGCAGTGAACTGCATTCTTCCATGGCTTGTGTTTTGGCTCCTGCCTCCAGGTTCATGTCTTGAGTCACCGGCCTTGAAAAGCTCCCTAAGTGCTGAACTGCACCCGGGGAGTTGTAAGATGAATAAAACCCTTTCCTCCCCAAGTTGGTGGCAGACAGAGTTTTGTTTGGGTCAACAGGCAATGGAGAGACAAACTAGAACTGAAATTGTTACCAGGAATGGGGTATTGCTATGACAGACCTGACCTTGGTTGATTTTGGGGAAAGGATTGTGGAGGCAGTTGGAACTTTGGGCCTGGGGAAGATCATTGAATGCCAAAGATTGTGGTTGCTGTGGAGTTTGGAGCGCAGTTTTGCTGAAGGAGTTGAGAAGAAAATGGAGGCCTTGCTTGTGAAGTTTCGAGTTTCAAGAGGAAGCAGAGATCATCAGGACCTTTTTTTTTTTTTTTTTTTTTTAAAAAATGTTTTTCTTCCTTTTTGACTAGAGATTTGTGATTAATAAGAGACCAGAACTTGAAGTTAAATCTTTGTGTTACTGGGACAATTGATGCTGGGTATCTGGGGCTGAAAAATCAGGTATAAATAACAAGAGACAAGCATCACAGTGGTGGAATCTTCTGGGAAAAATTTCCTCAGGGTCATCAAACACACAGAAGCTGTTCAGAAGGGGCCCCCCGAGAACCGCCCATGTTAAGACCATAGCAGGACTTGGTAACATGTAAGAGGTCTCCTATATGGTTTCCCCAGTGTGGAAATCATGAAAGGGTCACAAGAGCAAGCTGAGGCACCCCTGGGCATGGAACTCATGGAAGGGTCCATGAAAGGCCATGGTCAGAGTGACGAGCCGCCTTGGTTGCAAGCAAGAAGTGAAGACCCCAGGAGTCCAGGGGTCAGGAAGAGAAACCAAGGTTTTGCATCAGGAAAGGACAGAGTGCAACCTCAGTTTTTTTAAGAAGGCGACCCCAGCCGTTTTAGAGATGCCAAGGACATGGGATAAACGACCAACCACGAGACGGCAGTTTGTGGAATTGGAGTTGGCCTGGGCCCTGCAAGATGAGCTGTGTGGGCCACAGACAGCAGAGTCAGAGAAGCGGGGAGCTGCTGAAACCCTTGAGCTGGACTTAGGTTTTGTGTTAGTGTGCTTAAGTTCTTTCCCTTTGAAATAAGAAAGTAACAAATCTTTTTGGATGTAGCAGAAATAATCTTATTATTCTTATTATTCTTAATTATTTTTATTTTAAAAAAAATTTTTTAAGTGTTGCGATTTTTTTAAGGCCGGTGGGGCTATTTAAGCTTTGGTACTGGTCTTGAGTTGATGCTCCTAGGTAAATGCACATCAATCTTCATTTTGGGGTACGAACTGGCAACGGTGGGGCTTTACTAGTCATATGGAGAGTTTTGTGTGCTCAAGTTGAAACACCAGGCGGGCAAAAATTGGTTGGCTGGCTGAAAGAGCTGGCTAAGCTTTAAACAAAGTGTGACACTTGCCCCAAACCCGGGGTTTCCGGCCCCGAATCAGTTGGGGCCTGGCTCCTCATTTGGACTGGCGTATGGCCACATGATCGGAGGACAGAGGGTCTTGATGTTTGGGCACATGTGGGAGGGCCCAGCACATTATGGGTGGTGCCACCATCCTGGGCAGGTTTTTGTGTAACCGTTTGAAGGTAAGATGGGCATGAGCCAGTGGAGTGCAAGCCGGGGCCACAGCATTCCTCCATGGCCTGTGCTGTTCAGCTCCTGCCTCCAGCTAGGTTCCTGCCCTAAGTTCCAGCCTTGGGCTTCATTCCTAGTGAGATCTGTGGACTTAGGAGATGTAGCTAGAATAAACTCTTTCCTCCCCAGAGGTTGGGTGTTTTTCATCAGTGTTTTTGGTCACAGCAATAGAAAACTAAAGTCAAAACTAGAAAGCAAAACGAAAACTCAAAAGTTTTATCAAAAATTGGAAATTAGAAGGTTATAGAGCCACATCCACATTTACCTTTCTGACGAAAAGCAATGCAAATCATGCAATGGTTGTTTGTGGATCTTTTGGAAACAGAATACTATGTTTCAATTCTTAATTCTTTACAAAGCAGAGCCACACTCACATGGATAAAAATCTAGTTTTTTCTCACTTTCCCTTCATGACAGGGTCTTTCTAGATGCTCTATTTTTTCTGTTTCTTTTTTTTTTATTCTGCACCAACAAAAACGACACAGAACCCTTTAAAGAATTCCCTAGAGTGAGTAGAAAATAGCCATGATTACTGATGAATAACTCAGCTTCCAATGGATTGTTTTTGTTCAGTTCTATTGCGTTGGTAAAACACCAACAAACCCAACCCCCAACACCACCAATAACAACAAACGTGGGATAACCGAGTTTTTATTTCAAATCACATCCTCACTCTTCCTACTGGCCATAGTTCAATCACTTGAAGGAAAGTCAGGGAAGCGTTTTCTGCAACAGCATGGGCGACATACTGCAGTGAAGCGCCTCATCAACACCGAGAATGATGCATAATTCCCTGGTTTGGTGACCCCTGCTGGCCCACCAACATCATGACCTCCTCTTCAAAATCATCAACACCATCATCACAAACATCACCATCATCACCATCACCATTATTTTTTTTTTTTTTTTTTTGTTCACACCAATCAACCGCGTTCATTTATCACCACCCTTACACCATGCTCAGGGACCCCCTGACGTTGATTTTTCCCCCGTAACCTCCAATGACTGATTTCCGTCCTGGCCTCGAGGGAAAAGATTAGCAATTCAAGGCATCTAGGTACCAGCTATCATTGGCCAAACCAAGACACCCCATTACCTGTATTGTTGTTCCAATCCCTTATGGTTTACGCTTTTTTCTTCTTTTCTCACTTTCACCCCTTGAACTCTCTATAAAATGTCATAAACAAAGTGCCCAATTATATGTAAGGACATAACAAGACTCCCCCGTGAAATGTTTACCCATTTTCACCATGTTTGAGGTTGTGAGCGAAATCTTGTAAAATGAGTCTCGGGAAATAGATTTCATATATTTTTTGCAATTATTAATATGACTGCAGTGCTATTGGTCTGGCAAAGATTTACAATCATCAGGGGGTTCTCAGATATTACACAGCAATATCCTGAAGTGTATAGTAAGTAAGAGTGAATCCATTACATTTTACTAACTTTTGTTCAGGCAAGCATGGCCAATGAGTGCCAAACTTTCTCCCATTATTGTAAGGTTGGAAGCGGCAAGAATATCGCAATATCTTTTTTTCCGCACAGGAAAATGCCTGATATTTAATGTGGTGAGACTGAAAGTTGTTTTTAATTTATAGAAGCCTTTTTACCAAACTATAAAATGTCAACACAAACAGCACAAAATTCACGAACACTAGGGAAATAATTTAACTTACACAGTACCTGTGGTCAACTGGGACACTGTGACCAATAAAAAATACCCAGACTCATACACGACAATAGACCAGGCTCCGCAACATTTGCATTATCCCATTGGGATTCACTCCCAACCACCCATTTGCTCCTTGGCTGGATACTGGGTGGCCAAGGAGCTGTACTCATCAGTAATGGAGAGAAGTGCCAACCACCGAACCCAGCGCCCTCCAAACCAGTAATTGTGCACCCTAACCCAAATCTCACCATCTCCTCTGCCACCGTCCGCACATTCACTCATTACCATGGTAAGGCCTCATGCCCCTTAATCACTGACGACAGTGGGTCAATGTGTACATCTATTATAAATATTATGGAACATAACATTAAAGCATTTCAAATGTCATTCAAAGCTTAAACATTATTTGTTGGAAAATTCGTTAACATCTGAGTCTGAGAACGGAAAAGGCAGAAGGCTATGAGCCCTTATAAAACCGACATCACTGGTAATAAAATGATGGGTGGGCTGAACTAGCAAGATTTCTTATTAGAAAGAAGACAGGAGGAGCCCAAAAAGTTGAAGGAAGACCCTATGGAGCCAATTTAGTAAAAATAATTTCTAAAGAAAAAGATCTAGTGTGAGATAATATAGTTTTTAACAATATACATTGACTGATTTCAAAAAAACCGATCCAAAGTAGTTATACATTATATTGAGATCTCATATTGGTTTTTAACATTTTAAAATNATCAGCACTTCATGGCATGGAGGAAAGAGAAAGAGTTACTTGGAAATCTAGGTAATCAACATCTGAAAAGTCTTCTAATGGGTAGGAAAGGGAGAAGAGATCTCTCCTCTTAAATCAATATGCTACGGTCACAAAGTTCCTTAATATTACTAAAATTTCAAAAGTAATCAAGTGTGCATTCCTTTAATCCTAGGGCTCAGGAGGCAGAGGCAGGTGGATTTCTGTGAGATCAAGGCCAGCCTGATCTATATAGAGAGCTCCAGGTCAGCTGGGGCTACCAGGAGACCCTGTCCAAACAAACAAACAAACAAAATCAAGCTATATATATCATGATCAAGTAGAGTTTAACTCAGGAATACAAAACTGCTTCAACATTTCAAAATCAGTCATTGTAATTTACCATTTCAACAAACTATAAAAAAATAAACCTTTTAGGTTTATCTAATAGATATGGAAAGAGAATTTAATAACTTTTACCATTTATTTACATATATTAAAAAAACTGTGAGCAGGTTGATATTAGACTAGAGCTTCCTCAATTTGGCAAAGGCCATCTTGCATAATATTAAATGATAACAACCAAAAACAATGTGGAAAACAGATAAACCATGAACACTATACATGATATCAAAGAAGGGTCCTTTAAAAAGTCAATAAATTAATAGAAAAAAAAAAAAACCACAAAGAACAAAAGAATGGCCATTTGCTAAAATACTAAAAAAGTAATATTTTTACATGAAATGTGAATGAAAATACACCAAACATTTTGAAATCTTTAATTAGCATTTTTAACATTTTTAACGTGTGATGCAGAGGTTTAGTTATAAAGTCAGTTTGCTTTATACTTTATTATCCATAACATTCTTTTTTTTTTATGTGTATGAATGTACTGTCTGCATGTAGGTTTGTGCACCTGTGTCCTGCAATGCTGCAGAGGTCAGAAGAGGGTGTTGGATTCCCTTGGAACTGACCATCTCTCCAACCCCTATCCACAGCTTTCAAAAGACAGTTTACAAAAAATATGTAGCTTCATCAGAAGTGTACCATTAATTTTACTTACTTAAGCATGATACCTGTTTTCCAATTGTATCTAACTTTAGGGAATTTGTTGAAATTTTAATAAAACATTCCTGAAAAGTATCCCCACACATTCACCCAATATAAAATCCACTAAAACTTTTTTTATGTGGAAATGTTTTAAGTAGGTTAGGAGATTATTTAAAAGTATTTAAGTTTAGAAACATAAATCTTCATGGATGATGGAATTTCTTTTTTTATTTATTTATTTTTATGTGTATGAGTGTAGTGTCTGCATGTAGGTTGGTGCACCCCTGTTGTGCAATGCTGCAGAGGTCAGAAGAGAGCAACGGATTCCCCTGGAACTGGAGTTAAAGATGGTTCTTAGACAGGCGTGGTGACGCACGCCTTTAATCCTAGCACTCAGGAGGCAAAGGCAGGCGGATCTTCGTGAGTTCAAGGCCAGCCTGGTCTACAGAGTGAGTTCCAGGACAGCTGGGGCTACAGGGAGACCCTGTCTCGAAAAACAAAACAAAAAACAAAAACAAACAAACAAACAAACAAAGATGGTTCTTAGCCGCCATGTGGGTGCTGGGAATAAAATCCGGGTCCTCTGCAAGAGCAGTAGGCGCTCTTAACCGCTGAGGCATCTCTCCAGCCCCTATTTGGAATTTCAAAACTACAATAGACAACTTCCCAAGTGAGTATAAAGCATAATATGCTTTTATAATAAAATTGTTCTCTGAGTTAATTAAAAAATTTAAATTAAAAAATTTAAATCAATGTGTATTTTAATAAAGTCAGCTTCTAAAAAAAAAAAAAGTAGATACTACCCCATTTACATTTTTGAAAACTGAAAGGACATCTTAAGTGTGTATCTTTTCTTGGGGTTTTTCAAAAGTATATGACTGCTATTTGATGTTACCAGAAAAATATCACAGTTGAACTGTTTTGTAAAATAACCAACCAAATAAGTAAATAACATTTTAAGTTCAATAATTCTTTTAAGAAATTTATAATGACCTCATGAACTTTGCAGATAAATGGTTGGAGCTAGAAGATATCATGCCGAGTGAAGTAACACAGTCCCAGAAAAACAAACGACAAATGGTAACCCGCATCTGTGGATGCTAGCACCAATTACCTATTTGTATGTCAAACTGAGCAACGTCAATGTGATCTGAAAACAACTGTGCTCTTATATTGTAGAATCCTTTAAAAAAATTAAAAAATAAAGAAAAAGAAAAAATAAATGAATTTTAAAAAAGAAAAAAAAAATAAATAAAGAGATAAAATACTCTTCAAATTGAGTATTCAGCACATCCAACAGAAATTGACTGGGGAAGTCCCTTTATAACATTCAGATGGAGTTTTCAATAAGGAGAGTCCATGGTGGGTCAGCATATTCTATTGGGTAAAATTTCCAAGTAAAAGAATAAATAAAAACTGATACAGATAAAAACAGCAAATCTGGTGTTCAGCACATCCATCAGAAATCAATAAAGGAAAGCTGAGGCTGTCAGCTAGATCTCCAGATTGAGCTTTCTCTTCAATCATGAGATTTTTATGACTGAAATTCCAATAGCTGAAAAGCCAGATTCTATTCTAAAGAAGAGCTTCTGGAAGGATTTAAAGCCCGAGGCACAGTTAACAAAAGGCATACAGAGGACAAAAATTGCCCTAAGGATGGATAATGACTGCGACAGATTCAAGAGAGTAACTTTATCTGCTGAGAAAGTTTATGTACAGATGTAGTCAGTTTGCCTAGCCAGGCCCTCCCCCACCAGCCTGATGGAGTCAATGAAAATATCACAGGATTCAGGCCCAGGGAATGCCCGGCCCAGGGAACCAACAAGTATAGCAGGGGTAAATAGGGACCTATTCCTCCATGATCCTTTGCAGGGCTAGGGAGTTGAGCCCGCCACAAGGAATCTATCAAAGATAGAGAAATGCAGGGAAGCTGCATGTAAAAACCCTCATTTACTTTAGAAAGATTCTGTACCATCTCAGTGGTACTTACCCCACTTCTACCATCTTCCAGCCTCTTGTATTCATAGGAGTCTCCACTCAGGGATGACCAAGTATCTCTAATGCCTCCTAAAAGCCAGTCCATCAGAGATTGGTTTCCCCTGTGCTGCCTCAGTTTATACAGCATATGTCTCAAGAAAGGCTGGGTGGCAATAGTACTCAGCTTTTCTCTTTCCACAGTACTTAAAAAAATCTCTCTGACCCCATGTCCCATAGCCTTACAAGCCACTTGATTAGAAGTTCCTTTATTGCTTGTTTGAAAGTCTGTCCCAATTCTGACAACTCCAGTGCTGAGTATTCTCTTATTTTCCTAGCTCCCTGCACTGGGCCATAGTTAAGATCACCATCAGCATGTTGAAACATGATTTTTTTTCCTTTCTTTGTGTTAAAGTTCAAACCAAGGGAACATCTAGTGCTTCTCTTGGATCACTCCCTTTCTCATAACTATCTGTTTTCTCCCATGGGTCTCAGGGTTTTGGGTCTAAGTATGAGTCTTGTATTATTGATCTAATCTGGGCATTCTTCACCTTCTGAACTTTTAACTGTAAAAAGTAACAGGCTAGAACTTCTACCCCTTTTTTCACTTTTATGCAATTTACTGGTAAGGACAGAGGCCTATACTGAGGAGGCCAGCCTATTACGCTTTTTGGCTTTAATTTCTCCTTTAAAGTTTTAATCTCATTTTTGGCTGCCTCTTCTGTCAAGAACAGTTCTTTAAAAACACAAAGTAAAGGCCAAGCTGCCTCCACCATAGCTTGTTGATTCCATTGCTCCTGGTGCACTAATCCCAGGGCTTGCAATATTTGTATTAAGCAACCTGTCAAGCAGGTATGCCACTCCATATCATCTTCATATGGATTATCATCCCAGTGTTTCCCCCATTGCCATAATCTGATTAGTGGTCTCACCCTACTTAGGCATTTTACTGTCCAGCATACTACCCATGCTACTGCTGCAACCCCCCTTACACCTACAGGGATAACATAACTTATGAAAATTTTCTCTGTCCCTACTTTTCCCACAACCATCATTCCTTCAGTTATAAGGCCGCTTACCCATAACAAAGGGAATCCCTTTCTCTTACTGAACTCATGCTTAATGCCTATCATGTCTCAGTATGCCAATTTGTTGCAGAGTTTCTTCTCAGGAGGTACTCACACACATGGTGTCCCACCTCTATCACCCAAAGTCCCCAAGGCAAATCACTGAAAAGGCTTTTTGAAATTACAGTCGGGCAGAGCCTAGGGAGTTTACTCAGAATTCCTTACAGAGCAAATGAGGGAAATCATCCCTTATAGGCTGAGCAGAAATGACCCACTGTTCATACCTATCCAAAGTTTTTGTATTTCATACAACATTTCTCAATTCAGTTCAGGCATATTGCCCTTTCCCTTTCCCCTACCCCCCCCCCCAGATCATGCATTCCACTATAACTGTCCTGTATCTTTCTCTCAGTATATTTTTTATGCTTAGAAATTCACATTTTCCTCCATTAATTTTATATTACTCTAAAATATGGATATATAGTCTTCACCCATATTGAGTAATTACAGAGTTTGAGAATAATTGGTGGGTGGACTCTAGAGCCCATTGAGAGATTCACATTATACCAACATAGTTGCCTTCAGATAAAGAAAATTATAACAGTAATGTCATTCAGCTTGCCTTTCGTCTAGGGGATTTGGTACTAGCATCCACATATGAGGGAAACCATTCTCCGTTTGTCTTTCTGGGACTGTGTTACTTCATTCAGCATAATGGTTTCAAGCCCCATCCATTTACCTGCAAAATTCATAATGCCATCTTTCTTTACTGCTGAATAGTACTCCATTGTGTAGATGTGCCACATTTTTGTCATCCACTCATCTGTTTAGGGACATTTGGGTTGGTTCCAACTCTTTGCTATTGTGAAGAGAGCTGCAGTAAACATGGACATGCTTGTAACTTTGTGGTAGGATGAGTCTTTTGGGTATATACCCTGGAGTGGTATGACTGGGTCAGGTGGTAGGCTCATTCCGAGTCTTTTAAGGGTTCTCCACACTGCTTTCCAGAGTGGTTGTACAAGTTTGCATTCCCACCAGAAGTGGATGAGTGTTCCCTTTTCCCCACAATCTCTCCAACATCTGTTGTCTTTTGTTTTCTTGATCTTAGCTAGTCGTATTGGAGTGAGATGATATCTGAGAGTGGTTTTAATTTGCATTTCCTTAATTATTAATGATGTTGAACAATTTTTAAGATGTTTCTCAGCCATCTTTACTTCCTTACTGGTGAAGTCTCTGTTAAGTTCTTTACTCCATCTTTTGAGTAACTCATTCATCTTTTTACTTCTTTGTTTTTTGAGTAGTTTATATATTCTTGATGTCATATATTCTGGTGTCATATATTCTTGATGTCATTGAAGGTGGGAACTGGGCAAAGCTGCCCCCTATCACCACTCCTTTTTAACATAGTACTTGAAACACTAGCTAAGGCAATAAGACAAGAGAAGGAAATTAAAGGAGTACTAATTGGAAAAGAAGAAGTTAAGCTATCTCTTTTTGCAGACGATTTGATAGTTTAACTAAGGGATGCTAAAAACTCTAACAGAAAACTTCTAGAAACTCTAACAGAAAACTTCTAGAAATGATTTCAGCAAAGTGTCGGGCTACAAAATTAACCTAGAAAAATCAGTAGCCTTTCTTTACACCAACAATAAACAAGTAGAGAAGGAATATAAGAAGACTTTCTCACTCACAATAGCCTCAAAAATAATAAGATACCTAGGAACAAACCTAACCAAAGATACCAAAGATCTCTACAACAAAAATTTTTAACCCCTGAAGAAATAGATCGAAAATGACATTAAAAGATGGAAAGACCTCCCATTCTCATGGATTGGAAAAATTAACATAGTAAAAATGCCCGTTTTACCCAAATTGATATACAAATTCAATGCAATCCCAACCAAAATCCCCAAGAACTTCGTCACAGACTTGGAAAAAAAAATCCTTAAATTCATATGGAAAAACAAAAACCTGGAATAGCTAAGGCAACCCTGAGTGAGAAATGCAATACAGGGGGGATTACCCTATTAGAATTCAAACTATATTACAGGGCCATAGTCATAAAGACAGCCTGGTACTGGCACAAAAACAGGCCTGTTGACCGATGGAACAAAGGTAAAGATCCAAACTTGAGCTCATACAACTTCAGCCAACTCATATTTGACAAAGGAGCAAAAAACTCTCAGTGGAGGAAGGATAGCATCTTTAACAACTGGTGCTGGCAAAATTGGATCACCATCTGTAGAAGAACACAATAAACCCCGTACCTCTCACCCTGTACAAAAATCAAATCCAAGTGGATCAAAGATCTCAATGTGAAGGCAAAAACCCTGAAGCTGATAGAAGAAAAAGTTGGCAACAACCTACAAGACAAAGGTGTAGGAAAAGACTTTCTAAATCAGACAGCAGCTGCGCAGGAAGTAAGGTCAACAATCGACAAATGGGACCTCATAAAACTCAAAAGCTTCTGTACAGTGAAAGAAACAATCAAAGAGGTGAAGAGAAAACCCACAGAGTGGGAGAAAATCTTTACCCGTGATACATCTGACAGAGCATTGACATCAAGATTTTTTTTTAATTTTGAGAAAATTACTCACTATATCAGCTCAGTTGGCCATAAACTCACAATTACTAGAGACTTATTACTGCTGAGTGAGGAAGAGTGTACCTTACCTAGGATTGCTAGGTGTACTGACTAGACTCCAGTGGTCTACTGGCATGGAAGGACATCTGGGTTCAAGAGTTTGAGTGGATAGGGCTTAGCTTGGATTCTGTAATGTGTGATTTCTGATGTGGGCTTGGGGTACCAGAGGACTGGGTTTGGTTGAGAATCATTTTGTGATATGTATAAATGCTCAATAAAAATATGGTGTATGTGATATATATTAAAATCGTTGAGCCAAGTCTGATTCTTCAAATTCTCTTAAGTGTGTATCAATCCACTGAAGCCTTTATTTCCTATATAACATCACACACTTAAAGCAAACCAACTCTCTTTCTCTCAATAGTTATGGGTTCCAATAGTTCCTCAGGAATGGTTGAGGCTTCTTACCCACTTTTCCAATTCTGTGCCTGGATTTTGTCTAGTTCGAGTTTATGTGGGTCTCATGCATGCTGTTTCCATTGCTGGGAGTTCATCTGAGTAAGTGGCTAGCTATTTGGAAACCTCTCTTTCTGTGGTCAACAATGATTTCAGGATCTTACAATCTTTCACCCTCCCTCTTCAGCAATGTTTCCTGAGCCCTGTGTGGCAAAGATTGTCATAAGTATCTTATGCAGAGATAAGTTCTCTGCAGACACTATCACTTTTCACAATTATATTAATTTATACTGCCTCAATGCAAGTTCTGTTGAGTATATACCAACAGCCTGGTATTGGGAATCCTATAATATGCACTAAATTTTTGGGTTCCAATCAGTAATGCATGTCACAGTGAAGCAGAAATTTTACTGTTGCCTTAGAGAATAGACAGGTTATGGTGGTCTACCAGGTAACATGATTAATATTTTGAGTAGTTGTGAAGTAAGAGTTTCCATGAGACATTACATTGAATGGAACATCTTTGGACAGCAAGCCTGTGCTGGATAGCTTTAGCATCAACTCGACACACCTGGGTTGAGGGAGCTTCAATTGGGGAATTGGCTCCATTGGACTGGCCTGTGGCCACGTCTGTGGAGTATTGTCTTGATTGTTGGGCAATGTGGGAGGGCTCAGCCCTCTGTGGGTGATGCCACCTCTGGGCAGTTTGTTGTGTACCATATATGAAGGCAGGCTGGGAATGGGCCAGGGGAGCAAGGCAGTGAACAACATTCCTCCATGGCCTGTGCTTCAGCTCCTGCCTCCAGGTTCCTGTACTGAGTACCGGCCTTGAGCTCCCTAAGTGATGAACTGTCACCCAGGGGATGTAAGCTGAATAAACCCTTTCCTCCCCAAGTTGGTGTCAGACAGAGTGTTTTGTCACAGCAATGGAAGACAAACTAGAACTGAAATTGGGACCAGAGAGTGGGATATTGCTGTGACAGACCTGACCTTGGTGTTTTGGGGAAGGATTGTGGAGGCATTTGGAACTTTGGGCTGGGAAGATCATTGAATGCCTAAAGATTGTTGCTGTGGAGTTTGGAGCAGTTTTGCTGAAGGAGTTGTAGAAGATGGAGGCCTGGCTTGTGAAGTTTCTAGTTTCAAAGGGAAGCAGAGATCATCAGGACTGTTTAATCTGTGGGTTCTGGTCAGCTGGGGCTAAAGAATCAGCTGTAAGTAACAAGAGACCAGAACCTGAAGTGAAATCTTTGTTGTACTGGGACAATTGATGCTGGTTAGCTGGCGCTGAAAAGTCAGCTATAAGTAACAAGATACCAGCATCACTGTGGTAAAATCTTCTGGAAAAAATTTCTTCAGGGTCAGCACACAGAAGCTATGTTCCAGAAGGGGCCCGAGACTCCATGTTAAGCCAGAAGCAGGACTTGGTAACATGTAAGAGTCTCCTATATGGTTCCAGTGTTGAAATCATGAAAGGGTCACAGAGAGCAGCTGAGGCCTGGCACTATGAGAGGTCAGGAAAGGCCACTGGTCAGAGTGCAGCCTTGGTTGCAGTGAAGACCCCAGGATTCCAGGGGTCAGGAAGAGAACCTGAGGTTTTGCATCAGGAGAGGTCAGATGCAACCTCAGTTTTAGAGGCGACCCCAGCTTTTTAGAGATGCCAGGACCATGGGACGACCACCAAGAGCAGCGGCAGTTGTGGAATGGAGTTGGCCTGGGCCTGCAAGATGAGCTGTGTGTACCACAGACAGCAGAGTCAGAGAAGGGGAGCTGCTGAAACCCTTGAGCTGGACTTAGGTTTTGTTTGTGTGTCTGATTCTTCCCTTTGAAATAAAACAGTACATATTTTGGACTTTACAGCAGCCCATGGTTGGTTAGGAGACTTTTATCAGACTGTGAAATTTTAAGTGTTTGGATATTTTAAGGACTGTGGGGCTTTTAAGGTTGTACTGTCTTAGGTTGTGATTAATGTTAACATCATATTTTGGGGATAAGAACTGGAAAGGTGGTGATTTAATAGTAATATGTTTTGTGTGTCAAGTTGACAAAGGGGTCAATTGTGCTGGATAGCTTTAGTGTGAACTTGACACACCTGGGTTGAAGGAACCTCAGTTGGGGAATTGGCTCCATTGGACTGGCTTATGGCCATGTCTGAGGACTATTGTCTTGATTGTTGGGCAATGTGGGAGGGCCCAGCCCATTATGGGTGGTGGCACCTCTGGGCAGGTTGTTGTGTACCGTATATGAAGGTAGGCTGGGCATGAGCCAGGGGAGCAAGCCAGGGAACAGCATTCCTCCATGGCCTGTGCTTCAGCTCCTGCCTCCAGGTTCCTGTCCTGAGTTCCTGCCTTGGGCTTCCTAAGTGATGATCTGTGACTTAGGAGATGTAAGCTGAATAAACCCTTTCCTCCCCAAGTTGGTGTATGTCAGAGTGTTTTGTCACAGCAATGGAAGTCAAACTAGAACAAAACTCAAAAGTTTACAAAAATATGGAATTAGCCAATTTACTTTCCTGACTAAAGCAATGCAATCTGCAATGGTTGTTTGATCTTTTTGGAAACAGGAATACTTTTTTCATTCTTTCAACAGAGCCACCTCACATAGTAAAATCTAGTTTTTCTCACTTTCTTTCATGACAGTCTTCTGATGCTCTATTTTTCTGCACCCTTAAAGAATTCCTAGAGTTGTAGAAATAGGTGATGACTATGAATAACTCAGTACATGGTTGTTTTGTTCAGGTTTCTATTGCTTTGGTAAAACAAAACAAAACAAAACAAAACAAAAAACAATAAAACAAACGTGGGAATAAAAGTTTATTTCATCCTACTCTTCCTACTGGCAGATAGTTCATCACTGAAGGAAGTCAGGGAAGGTTCTCAAAGCATGGAGAATAGCTGGCAGTGAAGCCCTATCACAGAGAAATGTTGCTTCCTGGTTTGTGCCCCTCTGGCATCTGCTCAGCTTGCATTCTTTATTTTTTACAAAGATCTGTAAATTCATTTTTTTTTTCAAACAAAGACAAAGTTAAGTTCACCCTTACACAATTCAGGACCACCTGACTATGATTGGCCATACCTACAATGGACTGAGTCCTCCTGCATCGATGAGCAATTAAGAAATATGTCACTATCATGGCCACAAGACAACCCATTACATGTAGTTTCTCAATTTAGGTTTCCTTGTTGCTGAGTGTCTCAAGTTCACAACTGAAGCTCTCTAGTAAAATGTCATAAGGCCCAATTATGGGAAGACACTCCCCACAGGTAGATTGTACCCAAGTTCAACATGTTTGAGGTTTGGCAAATCTCTGATAATTTCATAGGTTTCATTTGAAATACTGCAGGGCTATTGGTCTGCAAAGATATTACCATCAGGTCTCAGATATTTACAGGCAAATATCACTGAAGTATGAAGTAAGAAGGAAGTCATACAGGTTACTAACTTTATTTCAGCAGCATGGCCAATGAGTCCAACTTTCCATTATTGTAGGGTGAGGGAAGATTCGCATATCTTTTCCCACAGGAATGCCTGATATATGTGGTGAAACTAAAGTTGTGTTTTAATTTAAAGAAAGCATTTTCCAAACTTATAAAAATTTCAAACAAACAGCAAAATCACAAACACTAGGGAATATTTAACTTACAGTAGCCTGTGTCAATTGGGAAATGTGAACAATAAAATACCAGAAGCCTCCAGCTCAGCAAAGTGCAGTTCAAATGGGATCTACACCTTTGACCTTAGCTGGGCTGCAAAGCTGTACTTCAATGAGTATGGAGAGAAGTGACAGCAACCTACACAGGCCATCCAAACCAGTAATTGTGAAACTAACACAAAATCTACCAGCTCCTCTGCACACTAAGAACATGACTAAGTGCTGGTGCTCATGGCCACATTATCCTGACAACAGTGTCAAATATTACATCTATTATATATTTATGAACATAAAAATTTCAAAGCTTAAAAATTTATTTGTTGGAAAATTAGGTACACTGAGTCTGAGAGGAAAAGCAGGGCTATGAGCACTTATACCTCAAGTAATAAAAGATGGTGGGCTGAACTATCAAGATTTCCTTATTAGAAGACAGGAGAGCACCAAAAGTTGAAGGAAGCCTATGGAAGCCAAGTTAGTAAAATTCTAAAATCTATGTGATATAATATGTTTACAATATACAGTGACTGATTTCAGAAAACATATCCAGAGTGTTATACATTATATGATCTAATATTGGTTTTTAATTTTAAATAGATACACCAACCAAAGTATTTCAGTAGTTAAAGAAAATAGACTTAAATAATCAGAAATGCCTCTTGCATATGTATTTATTAATCTGTGCTCTTATAGATCACATGATGGTATAAGTAGAAAAATTACTGTTTTACATCAGAACATTAGGAAATTAACCAAGCACAATAGTTAAAAAGGTCATGTACAAGATATTTATTTGCATTTTTATATCATGAATACAAAATATAGAAAATATGATTTAAATTAATTTTACATTGCCCCACAATATGAAACAGGAATATATCTTATAAAAATCCCTGAGGTCCTTAGAGACTGAACAATAAAACATGAGTGAAATATTAAATATACCTTAGGAATGATGTGAGGGCATGTCTCTTTTCCTTGATGAGGGAAAAATGAGTGGATGGTTGCCAAGAAAGTAGAAGCATAATGGCTACAAGAATTTCTGAAATGTTCCAGGTATCCTGGACTATTATGACTATCACAAAAGGATCTGGCTTGGGTTGTGTATAAATGATAGCTACATTTTAATTGTTAATTACCTTTACTTTATTTTCATTTAAAAAGGTTACATTTCTCTTCATTTGATTTATATTAGTTTTTTGGTTTTTTGTCCTTTTTTTATTGATGCTTTGTATATTTCATACATCATTTTCCAATTCAGTTCAGACATATATCCCTTTCCTTTCCCCCCACCCCACCCTTACCCATCCCAGATCATGCATTCTGCCATAACTTTTCTGCATCTTTCTCTGTTTTTTTGTTTTGTTTTGTTAAATTTCTCTTCATTTGATTTAGATTTGTTTTTGTATGAAGAGAAATGTCCATAGAACCCATAAGAGAACACTGGATCCCCTGTAACTGGAGTTACAGATTCTTGTTAGCCATGAAGTGGGTGCTAGAAACCAAACCCAGGTCCTCTGCAAGAGCAGCTTTTATTATGAACTGTTGAATCATCTCTTCAGCTCCTAATTTACATTTTATAAAACTAGCCTATAGGAAAATCCTGGGAGGCAATTAAAAATGACTCTGTGTTATAATCACTTTTAGTGAAATGAGGATAAATATATCATTTAGAAAGATGTACAGCAATATGAATATCGGTTCTATACAAACTGATATATGGCTTTAGCTCAAGTTCTATCAGAATATCTACAGACATTTTTTTGAAACATGACAAATTAGGTCTCTTAATAAAAGGCTCTTAGTGATATACATATATATACATATATATTACTCTTTATATGATGGCATATAAATAAATTTTGAAAATATCTGCCATTCTTTCTTCTCATGTAAATAAAGGAACAATTTTCTTGATGTGATAGATTTTACTTGCAAATATTTTATGCATTATTTTTATACCAATGTTAATTATCCTGTTTGACTCTAATACATTGTCTTATATTAATCAAATACAATTATTCATAATATATCATTAGTTATATTTATGGAAATTAAATAATACAAATAGCTGAAAATAAACTTAATTAAAATTATGATTTTATTATTCTTTCATAAGATGCTGCAGATGCATTTAATAAGTTTGTGGAATACAATTATAAATGTAGGTATATTAAACTCTGGGCAATAGATCTCTAATTTAGAATCATGGTTTGTTCTAACAACAAAGGCATTCAAAATTTAAATGAGAGCCAATTGTCAAAGCAAAAAATTAATAATGATGTAATTAATTTAATTATAATATTTATTAAATATGTACTGTAGGGAAAAAACTCGTTAGCTTTTCAAATTAGAACATTTTGTTTTTGTTTTTTGTGGTTTTGAAACTGGACCTTCCTGTAGACCTTGCTGCCCTGGAGCTCTCTGAGTATATCAGGTTGGTCGTCATTTCACAAAGTTCCACCTGCCTCTGTCTCCTGAGCTCTGCTGTTAAAGGGGTTTGATACCACACCCAGCTGTAATTAGAATTCTAATAACAGAAACATGATCCTTATTTGAAGGTAGGGAAATTGCTGACTTATTAAAGGGCTTGTCATGAAAGCATGAGGACATTAGTGAGTATCTGACTCATTTTAAAATACAGTCATAAAGAGGCTGGAGAGATGACCTAGCGGTTAAGAGCTCTGACCGTTTTTACAGAGGACCCGGGTTCGATCCCCAGCACCCACATGGCGGCCGAGAACCTTCTGAAACTCCAATTCCAGGAGAACTCCAGTTCCAGGGGAATCCGACACCCTCTCTGCGGCATTGCACGACACGGGTGCACAAACTTGCACGCAGACAGTACATTGATACTCATACAGAAATAAATAAATGCCAGGCGTGGTGGCGCACGCCTTTAAAAAAAAAATACAGTCATAAGGACTGGAGAGATGGCCTAGCAGTTAGGAGGGCCTACCGCTCTTACAGAGGACCCTGGTTCGATCCCCAGCACCCACATGGCGGCCGAGAACCGTCTGAAACTCCAGTTCCAGGAGAGCTCCAGTTCCAGGGGAATCCAACACCCTCTTCTGACCTCCGCGGCATTGCACAACAAGAGTGCACAAACTTGCATGCAGACAGTACATTCATACACATACAGAAATAAAATTTTAAAAAATACAGTAATAGGCTGGGCGTGGTGGCACACGCCTTTAATCCTAGCACTCGGGAGCCAGAGGCAAGTGCATCTTTGTGAGTTCAAGGCCAGCCTGGTCTACAGAGTGAGTTCCAGGACAGCTCAGGCTCCAGGGAGACCTTGTCTCAAAAAGACAAAATAAATAACTAAATAAATAAATAAAATACAGTCATGTTGGGGCTGGAGAGATGGCCTAGCAGTTAAAAGCACCGACTGCTCTTGCAGAGGACCCGGTTTCCATCCCCAGCACCCACATGATGGCTGAGAACCGTCTTTAACTCCAGTTCCAGGGGAATCTGATACCCTCTTCTGACCTCTGCCGCTTTGCATGACACGGGTGCACAAACCTGGATTCAGACAGTACATTATTACACATAAAATAAATAAATTAATTAATTAATTAATTAATTAATTAATTAATTAAAAAAATACAGTCATGTTAATAGTGCCTATAATCTTAGGTCTGAGGAGGTATAGATTGGAATATCCTCAGTGTTTGCTGTCCAGGCAGTCTAGCCAATAAGTGAGCTCCAAGGGTCAGAAGAAAGCTTATCCAGGCAATCCAGCCAATAAGTGAGCCCCAGGGGTAATAAGAAAGCCTATCTCAACAAAATAAATTAGAGAGTGCCTGAAGAAGATACCTGAGATACCTGATGTCTATATCTGGCCTCCAAATATATATACACACACACACACACACACACACACAGAATTACAAACCCCTGTATTCATATATAATGATATCTATTTACAGACACACAATGAATATGTAAATATATAATACATATTTTCACTAGATGAAAAAGTTTTCTGGTACGATTTTAGTGCAGGAGATTTGGCCAAGTTACAATAAGGGATACTTGAATAAGAAGGAAGTTATCATAGAGTGGTAGTTGGTGATATCTGGAAGAAGATTTGTGTGAGTTCAAGTAAATACAGAAGTCAACTTCTCATTCTCATTATATTCCAAAGACAAATACTCTTGATGATTTGACTATTAGATTTTATTGAAGACAGGAAATAATATAAGCTGAGAGATATACTTTAAAGAAGCCAAGTAATATAAAATTAATATAATATAATATAATATAATATAATATAATATAATAAAGGTGATGGCTTAAATGAATGATTTTTACAATGAACTTGAATGGAAACCATTGGAGGTACTGAAAAGTGATATGAACTCTCAAGACTTACCAGGTTCAATATGGGTGCTCAATTGTATTTTTTTTATTTATTTATTTTTGTATGTGTATGAATGTACTGTCTGCATGTAGGTCTGTGCACCCAAGTCGTGCAATGCTGCGGAGGTCAGAAGAGGGTGTCGGATTCCCCTGGAACTGGAATTCTCCTGGAATTGGAGTTACAGACAGTTCTTAGCCACCATCTGGGTGCTGGGGATCGAACCCGGGTCCTCTGCAAGAGCAGTCGGTGCTCTTAACCGCTAGGCTATCTCTCCAGCCCCTCAATTGTATTTTAAGACAAATTAGAGGGCTGGAGAGATGGCCTAGCAGTTAAGAGTGCCAACTGCTCTTACAGAGGACCTGGGTTCGATCCCCAGTACCCACATGGTGGCTGAGAACCGTCTTTAACTCCAGCTCCAGGGGAATCCAATGCCATCTTCTGACCTCTGTGACATTGCACGACACCGGTGCACAAACCTACATGCAGACAGTAGATTCATACACATAAAAAGTAAATTAAGCCGGGCGTGGTGGCGAACTCCTTTAATTCTAGCACTTGGGAGGCAGAGGCAGGTGGATGTTTGTGAGTTCAAGGCCAGCCTGGTCAAGAGAGTGAGTTCCAGGACAGCTGGGGCTACAGGGAGATCCTGTCTCGAAAAGACCAAAAATAAATAAATTAATTAATTAATTAAAAAAAGACAAATTAGAGACAAAGAGAAAATATAGAGTGCCATTATAATTATGTGTTGGTAACTTGTGATAAATGTATTAGCATTGCCATGACTAAATCGGTAGACAAGTATGATGTTTGGACTGTCAGGTGACGTATATGTAAGAAATAAACTGATACAAACTAGAAGACTTTGAAATAGATGTTGATACTTTAAAAAAAATGGACTTGCTGTTTTATGAATTCTGGAATATATAAAATAAAGAAATAGCAATTGCATTTTTTTGGAAAATAAATTTATGGGTGTTTTGCTTGTGGTTTTTGTGTAAGTCATTCAAATAAAGATGTGAAATTGGAAGAGAGCTAATATGAAGTAGTGACCATTTCCTATAAAATTGATTGTCACTCACAATATACACCTCATGTAAACTTAAAATTTTGGTAAAAGTCATAAGGTTTTATGAATCATAGTCTAATAAATTGTGCCATAGAAAATTTTAGTTCCACATAGAAGAAAGTAGGAGATAAATAGTAGAAGTGAAAAGTCCTTTGCTCATGTCCTGAAATTTAACTAGTTGAAGTCTTTCAAAGAAGAAAATAAATAGCTATGACTACGGATTTCAAGAAAGCAAGGAATACCGAGGCTGAGAAAAATAACTAGAATTTATTTATTGGTAGATGAACCTGATAGTGCCCGCCTATAATCCTAACACTTCAGAACAAAGGAACAGGGGGATGTTTGCAATTTTGAGACTAGACATACACAACCAGCTGCAAGCTACTTAAGAGCCCATGAAAGACCTTGTGTAATAAAAACAGTAAAGTTGCCATCTTTGATGCAGTTGATCTTGGCATATACCTGTGTGGTATTCAAAGTGAGGGATTGAAATAGAACAAATCAGTAATAGGAAGAAAAATGGGAAATTAAACTTAACTTATTACTGTAAACAAATAAAAATGTTGATGCAGATGGAAGGAGAGTTGAGAAAAAGACTTAATATTAACCTGTGTTATAGATAGTTACCATTAAATTAAAATATGCATTATGAGAAAGCAACGAAGAGTTATATGATTTATGTATTGAATATGGATAGATTTGGAGACCAGTGTATAAATACAGGCATTGTGTTAAAGTTTAGATTCATTTTATGGCTACATATGTCTGTAATCAAAGCATTAATAGTGCATAGTCATTAACTGGTAAATATTGTAGCGATGTCAGGTATAACTCAAGTAAAAGATTTGTTATTTGTGGCCACTGTTCTGAGAAGACAAAAAAAGAAGCTAAGAAGCTGACCAAACAAGGTCTACCAGAACCAAACAAGCTAACAAACCTCCCACTCACTGGGATGTATATATAATGGTGTAGGGAATAAAATAATATTTATTATTATTATTATTATTATTATTATTATTAATTGTTTTGAATGCTAAGCAAATTCCCAGAACTTTGTGTACTCTTATTTGTTTTCAGAATATAAGAAGTATAGGAAAATATCACATAGATGATAAATTGCATTTCGATGAAGAATTTTTTAAATTCTAATGATTTGTGTTGCTTTTCAATTTTCAAAATAACCATCATTGCTCAAATATTGCAAAAATACTCTATTATCCATTTGTCATTTTACTTCTCTGGGACTAGGACAGGAACTAAGTTTCATATCCAATGGTGACCCAGTACAAACTTGACCGATCCTTTCAAATCTCCACATTCATAGTTCTAGCTGTGAATGTTAACAAATCAGACCAGGCTATAATCACTCTGTTCTCAAATAAAATAAATAAATAAAAAGAGGGAAGCTGAATGCCAGACCAACAATCTACTAATAACTGATCAGAAATTGAGCAAGCTATTACAGCAATATACTAGGATGGGGTATGGACGTGGAAAGGGGAATGAGCCTAAATTGGACTAAGAAATGTTGTATAAAATGACAAAACATCAATAAAAATTTTTTAAAGTAAAAAAAAAAGATAGAATGCACTCAATTTTCACTAAAAAAGTACAGTCTAGAATTTTATATAAGGTACATAACAAAAACAACAAAGGCCATATGTTCCATGCCAAGACCCAAATAACACAAGTAAAGCATGAAAACAATAAAATATGTTCTAACAAAATTCTACTAGGCCATAGACATGTTTAATAATGAGGAATACTCAGAGGAACCTCAGGATACAGAACTTAAAAGAGCAATCATACGCATCATCAAGGACTTTAAGACATTAAAGAGCAAGTAATCACCTCAAGGAATTCAAACTGGATAGGAATACACTCCTGAGTAAACTTCAAGAAAATACAAATATAAAGCTGAATGAATTGACAAAGACAATTAGAATGTGAAACATTCAATAAAATAATATACAAATTTTAAAAATACACTAGAGCCAGGCGTGGGGGCTCACACTTAATCCTAGCACGTGGGAGGCAGAGGCAGGTGGATCTTTGTGGGTTCAAGGCCAGCCTGGTCTACAGAGTGAGTTCCAGGATAGCTGGGGCTACAGGAAGACCCTGTCTCGATAATAACAACAAAAAAATACACTAGAATATACATTAAGTATAGGACATCATGAAAAGATGAAATCTATGAATTGCAGGCACAAAGGAAGGAGAATAATTTCATGTCAAAGTCATTGACCAGATCTTCAACAGGATTATAGAAGAAAACTTCCATAAATTTAAGGAAGACATACCTATACAGATCCAAGAAAAACTCAGAAAACCAATAGACAGGATTAGAAAAGAAACTCATCATTTAGTATCATACTAAATATACCAAATACACAAAGCAAGGAGAGAATACTAAAAGCTGAAAGAGAAAAACAACAATTTACACATAAAGGAAGTCTTATCAGAATTACAGCTGACTTTTCAATGCAAACTATAAAAGCCGTAACAGCCTTGAGCAAAGTATTCTAAGTTCTAAATGATAATAAATGCTAATCCACAATATTTTACCCAGCAAAAGTGTCCATAGAAAGAAAAATCTTTCCATATATATATGTTTTGATAGGATTAAAGTACAACAAAACAGCTCTAGAAAGAAAAATAGTTGAATATTAATGACTCAAATGAGGAGAACTGTACTCAAAAGGTAATGAAAGAGAACAAATGAGGGTGTAACTATGAAAAAAAAAACAAGGACTAAGCACTAACAAAAAATAAAATGACTATAACTAGTGTACATCTTTCAATAGTAATGACAAACATCAATGGCCCCCTTGTTTTAATTAAAAGGCATGAGATACTTGAATATTTTCAGAATCAAAATTCACCCTTTTATGTTACAAGAATCATTTTACCTTCAACGATAGACAAAACCTTTAGAATAAAATGATGTAAATTATTATAAGCAAATCACATAAGAAACAAGCTGATACTGCTATCCTAGTACTAGACAAAATAGACTTTAAATAAAACTAAATCAAAGGAGATAAAGAATGCTACATCATTCTGATGAAGGGAACAATTGACCAAGATAATGATAAAGACATAAACATATATGCATAAAACTCTTGGCACTCAATTTCGTTAAAAGAGTGCTACTGGGTTTCAAGACACAGATTAACCATAGCTTTGTAGTAAGATGTGACTTGAGTACCCAACTATCTCCAATAAATGGGTCAAGTGGACAGAGAATAAACAGAATCATCTGAATTAAATATCATACATGCAATGAACCTAACAGTCATCTCCAGAGTATTCCAGGTAAGCATCCAAAGAATTCACATTCTCCTAGCAGACTATTGATCTTTCTCTAAATTATACTATACACTGAAGTCCAAAATATATTTCAACCAAACAGAAACTCTAAAATAATTTCATGTTTCCTACCAATCCAAAATTCAATCATGATTAATATCATAGCAAAAGAATCTCTGTTGGGGCTGGAGAGATAGTACAGGAGTTGAGAGCACTAGGTGGTCTTGAAGAAGACCCAGGATCAATTCTCACCATCCAACTTGTGGGTAACCACTATCCCTAATTACAGTTTCAGAGTATCCAAGGTCTCCTTTTGAGCTCTGCAGACACTGCACAGTATGAGTCTACTTACACACATCCAGGCAATACACTCAGACACATAAGATAAAAATAATAATGAATAAAATATAAAAACTCTCATAATTCCATGAGTTCAGGGAGATTGAACAGAATACTACAGAATGAAAGATGAGTCAAAGAAGAAATCCAGAAATTTATAAAAATATTCCTGATACTAAGTGAAAATTAATGCATAGCAAAACCACTTGGACACAGGAAAAGCATTTCTAAGACAGAATTTTATAGAGGCAGGTTTCTACATTTAAAATCAGGAAGAGCAAAATTAAATGGCTTAACTTTGTAAGTGAAAAATCTTGAAAAAATTTCCCTTTATGTTGACATTTGGTATGTGGGTATCACTTGGGTTGGTTCAAGATATGGATGTGGTTGTAGGAGTGTCATTTCTGATCTGAGCCTATCTGGGTCTATGACATGAATTTTGTCTGTAATAATTGCAAAGTTTTCAGAATCTCTGACTCAAAAGTCACAAAATTTTCTAAAAAGTTCTAGGTCCTCTGACTAGACTCCAGTGGGTCTATTTGTACAGAAGGATGTCTGGATTTGGGGACTTGACTGGAGAGGGCTTACTTTAGATGTTGGTCATATGAACCAATGCCTTCTTGAAAGCAAATGGTGTATAGTGGGCAATAATCTGAATTAGAAAAATGTAGAAATGAACCAATGAAATACTAGTGAGAGCTATGGAATAAAATGATTCATTTAATGAAGAACGCTAAGGAAATCAAACTGAAACACCAAGCTAAACGTATAAAAAGTAGCTTGAAGAAAAATAGCTGGATAGCACAGTTCTCAATCAGGTATGAAACCTTAGTTAATGAAGCCCTGGCTTCTCTGGAAGAACCTCAGGAAGGAAACGGGGAGGCCAAGGTGGATGCTGAGGAAGCCATCGAGGTGGATCATACGAACGATTTGGACATCTTTTAAGCATATTTTGGACATTTTGAAGAACAAACCTTTCTAAAATAACATCTTAGCAAATGTTTCTACTGAGGTTGCTTTACTGGAGAAATAAGAGCTTTCTTGTTTTAAGTAAAAAAACTAATGTATGTGGAGTCAAATGTCATTGAGAGCAATATTCAGAAGCAGCTGTCTGCCCAGTGGACAGCTCAGGCCTCATTTCTCCTGCATGTGCTGATTGTTAGGAGCAGTGCTAGGTGACACCCCTGTGGCCCATTCACTACATATGCTATTCAAAATTTGTTTTCTGATTTATCTTTGTGGTGAATTATGCTTTGATTTTAACACATTCCATTAAAAGATCCTAAAAGATAAAAAAATAAATAAAAGATCCTAAAAGGAAAAAAAAATGGTTCACTATTAAGAAGCATGACTGAGGCCAGGAGTGGTGGCACAGACCTTTAATCCCAGCACTTGGGAGGCAGAAGCAGGCTGATCTCTGTGAGTTCAAGGTCAGCCAGGTTTACATAGAGGGCTCCAGGACAGCTGGGACTAAAGGGAGACACTGTCTATAAAAGAAAAAAAAAAAAAAAAAAAACCCGGGCATGGTGGCGATGCCTTTAATCCTAGCACTTGGGAGGCAGAGGCAGGCAGATCTTTGTGAGTTCAAGGCCAGCCTGGCCTACACAGTGAGTTCCAGGACAGCTGTGGCTACAGGGAGACCCTGTCTCGAAAAGACCAAGAAAAAAATAACAGTAAACATGGTGATTATGATTTTTTTAATGATAAATCTGAACTGGATAGAAATTGTGCAATATTTGACATGTTATATGAAAATGTAACTGATATACTTATCCAAGAATGTTTGAAGTGATATTATCCTTCTCTCGATATTTAAAATTATTATGCATGTTTATAACTAAACAAATTAGCTGTCAAATAAAAGTATGTTGTTTGATGTTCCATTAAAATTATAGAAAAATATTTACTCTTACAATAAAAGAAGTAACTATGAATTGTTACTTTCCAAAGCGAATATCACAGAGAAGGCACGCATTGTATTGACAGAAACAAACTGCTTCAAAACTGCTACTTCTGAGTATGTATATGTGAGTGTAATTTTGTGTGTATTATCTAAGTTCATCAAGCAGCCAATCATTGAAGATCATTTTGTTTCTATAGGTACTTATGTACTTGATAATTTTCTTTTACAAACTTCACTTAAAATTTGATTATACTAATCCTTAATATATCTCCAAGTAACTGATAACAACTTTATTATTTTGCTTGTTGCTTTGTGTCTAATATTAGAAATATTATTGTGGTTATCAAATTCAAGGAGTAGTGAAAAACAGATTATAAAAGTAATGTTTCATTTAGAAGCACATAAAAATTAATTTAAGAAGGAACTGACTGTACTAAGATGGGAATAAATCTGACTATATACAACCTAAAATATGTTTAAAACCTACAAATATAACAACAAACAGTAATTGGAAAGTAAGAACTTTTTTCAGCCTGCAGAGTTAATACCCTTCATATTATCTAATAATTTGTCTATAAGTAGTGAGAAGATTTGTTTTTACAGAATTTTTAGATGTGTATTATTTTACTATATTCTTCATAATAAATCACATATGTTGGTAGAGGTGGTTTGATAATGAATCATGTAATTCTAACATAGTCAAAAGAAAAACACAAATAGTAATTGTGAATATTTTCCAACTTTTAAATTCTTTGCATAAATTAACAAAACTGGAATTGTGAAATGTAGACAGTAACCAATGATAAATCAAAGTTGACTCAGTATAGTTGTATTGCTTCATACATTGATTCACGCCAGAACTGATAGGCTTACTATGACCATGATGCAGATATTTTCTGTATGTTATTCGTGCATTCTGCTCCCCCTTGGTTTTTAGTCAGACATTGAGAAAATGACATAGTAAATTCACAAAAGCAAGAATCTAGGTTTAAAAAATTACTATTCTTAAAATCATGTGTAAAATGAGAAAAAATATGAATATCAACAAGCTATTTTAGAGATAACTTTATGATACATCACTAGGCTCAATCAAAATATAAAGTTTATGATAAATATAACAAGTTTATACAGCCCAAATTCATGAACTATGTAAAATAATGTTAAATAACATATAAGTTAAACATGCACTATATTTTTAGTACAATTATCTTCCAGATAATTTCCTGAGCATATAGATTGAATTTGTTAATTTAAATCTTTTTCTAAGTCCCTACTCATAGGTTCCAAATATTATTCTCCAATGTAATCATTTTATAAATAACTTTTGATAAAAAATATATTAAGAAACTCTTGACAAAGTAACTAAATAATGCTGTTAATTTAACACATTGATGTTAAATTCAATGTGTTCCATTTTAATATAATACTTTTATTGATGTTTTGTGTATTTCAGACATCATCTTTCACTTTAATTTCGACACATTCCCATTTCCCTTTCCCCACCCCACCCCAAATCATGCATTCTGCCATAAATGTCCTGTATCTTTCTCTCAATCTTTCTTTTATGTTTAGGAATTCATATTTTCCTCCTTTAATTTTCTTTGGTATTTTTGAGAGAGGGTCTCTCTTTAGTCAAAGCTGGTCTGGAGCTCACTCTGTAGATCAGGCTGGCCTTGAACTCACAGAGATCCCCCTGCCTCTGCCTCTGCCTCCCAAGTGCTAGGATTAAAGGCATGGGCCACCATGCCTGGCCTCCTCCTTTAATTTTATATTACTCTGAAATATGAATACATACCTTCCCCCATATACATTAATTACAGAGTCTGAAAATAAGTGGCCAGGTGATTCTAGAGCCCTTAAGAGATTTATAACAACATAGTTGCTTTCTGATAAAAAGAAATATAACAATAATGTGGTTCAGCTTGCCTTTCAACTGGGGATTTGGTGTTAGCACCCACAAATGAGGAAATCCATTTGCCACTTGTTTTTCTGGGACTGTGTTACTTCACATAGCATAATGGCTTCGAGTTCCATCCATTTACCTATAAAGTTCATGATGTCATCTTTCTTTACTACTACATAGGACTCCATTGTGTAGATGTACCACATTTTTATTATCTACACACCAGTTGATGGTATTTGAGTTGGTTCTGACTCTTCACTATTGTGAAGAGACCTGTAATAAACATAGCTGTGCATACCTGTGCATATATCTTTGCTGTAGCGTCTGGTAGGTAAATACCCAGGAGTGGTATGGCTGGGTCAGGTGGTAGGCTCATTTTGAGTATTTTAAGTGTTCTCTTTTAAGTGTTCACTGCTTTCCACAGTGGTTGTACGAGTTTACATTCCCACCAGCAGTGGATGAGTGTTCCCCTTTCCCCCATAATCTCTCCAGCATTTGGTGACTTTTGTTTTCTTGATCTTGGCCAGTCTTATTGGAATGACATGATACCTTAGTGTGGTTTTAATTTTGGTTTCCTTAATTATTATATTTTCTTTTTTTGAGACAGGGTCTCCCTTTAGTCCCAGCTGGCCTGGAGCTCACTATGTAGACCACCCTGGCCTTGAACTTACAGAGATCTGCTTCCTTTGCTTCGTGAGGGCTGGGATTAATGTCTCCTGTGCCACCACACCTGGCACATTTCCTTAATTCTTAACTTCTATGTTCATAGAGGTAGGAGGCTGAGCCCCTGACTGGGCAGCAAGGCTGCAAGCTGGATCCCACCTGGCCTATGAAGGTGCACACAGCTGTCTGTCCCTCTATCCACTCACACAGTTCTACTCTATGGTCCTAGAGGTGGGAAGCTGAGCCCCTAATTGGGCAGCAAGAGTAAATATAATTTTCTGAGGTGAATTAAAATAATTTATATAGTATAAAACATGTTATGTCTGGAAATTCTAAGAATTATTGTATTAATTGTTATATATTATAATATAGTTTTATATTATATTATCTCATAATATTATAAGTAATAATAATATATTATACAAGGAATTGCTCACAGCTAGACAGTCTCTAATGGTGCCATCAGTTTAATCTTGCAGCAAGAGTAAAGGGGATACTCTTGTAATATTGTGTGGCTCTCAGCCTGGTTCTACATTAAGGCCATTCCAACTTAGCTGGAGCTATAGGAAGACCATCTCTCAAAACAAAACAAAACAAAACAAAACAAAAAAGTCATCAGCTGAGTGCTATCCTTTTTATTTACAGGGTATTTGCATCTACACTGAAATTAAGTAGACAATTCCTAATTCAGAATATCTAATTGTTGATGCTGTCCCTTTTTTCATTTCTCATTTAAGATAAAATTGACTTTGAATAATTACGTCATAAAATCATCAGAAGATAAACCATGATCTTTGAAAAAAAATGAAAGAAAGACTGCATCAGAAAACTGACTGAAATGGTGAATAGGGAGGGGTGAGAGGGGTGGGAGAGGGAAACGGGTGTATATTCTATTAATGTATATTTAATTGACGTGAGTTCAACAAGTATCCAATTTTGCCCAGACTCTGTCTACAGGTTACATGGTGTTTTATGACTTAGTAAAAGTAAATATGTGTATAATAAACAACATTGGTTTAAAGGTTCTGATAAAAACGGTAATGCACCTGAATTAATTGGATATATAAGTTGTTGTCCACATTTGTTTTACTTAAAATCTGTATGACAATAACTTTGTAATTGGCATATATAAATGTTCTCTATAATTTTTCTGTTGTACAGTATCATCTTGTAGCATTCTCTTTTACTTGTAGGATGAATTAACTTAAAAAAAATTAAGTTTGCTTCCCAAGTTAACCACATACAGTCACCCAAAACAGCTTGGGTGAATTTGATGAAATCTGCACCTTAATTCCTACCTATAGGTATGTGTACTACAACTGACTTTTTGAGACTCATGGGTCAAAAAAAAACAAAAACATAAAATAAAAAGGGGGGGATGCAGATATATATGAAACCTTTTTGTCAAAAACTTTGCAATTCAAATCTTAAATCTAAATATGGGGAAAGATTTGTGTGTTCCAACAGGTCAAAATGTCACCAACTTAACGGCTGAGAAAGAAAAGATACAGCTTTGCATTGCATAGGATGTACCAGGAAATGCCAGCAGAAAGGTTGGCCGGTCTGAACTTTGAAAGGAAGAAAATCCTCAGACTGCTACAGATATCAAACCCCTCTGTGGATCCTACTTGTAATGACTATTTATAATGAGTCCTAATGAAACTTACCTTCTAGGTGCCACAAAGTTTTAATACAAGGAACTTTCTTACCTCCCCTTCATAGAACAAGGAGGAATATGATGATGATGATGAGGTCGCTCTCTATTTGTAAATTGGAGCCAACTGTTATAGAGGTAATCTCTTATAAAACTGGTAAAACTGCCTTCTTTAATTGAATAATAGACATAGGAACTGAAAAGTATTATTCTCTATTCAGAACCAAATACAATACTAAAGTGTCCTTAAGCTATGCACTTAAGCAAAATATATTAATACAGGAGAGCTCTGATATCAGCAATGGATTAGTCTACCAAGGAGATGTTGGCCAGGGGATCCAAGCTCCCCCCAAAAGGTAAAGGCTTCTTGCCTGTAAACTGGGATACCTGCAAGAAGAGGGGCGATAAGGCCCTGCTGTTGAATACCTGACAGTAACATGGGAAAGATGTATTGAGACCACACTTGCAAGTGTACAGTTGGTCTGTGGAATACCAGAGAGTCTTACCAAAGGCCACTATACCAATAAAGCAAATAAATGTCTCTTGAGTTAAGCAAGGCTCCTCTTTCAGCACCAGATACACCTTACCTGCCTGGAAATACTGTGCAGCAGTGGCAGCCATTAAACTGTTTTTCCCAAATCTAATTGGCTATTAGCTCTCTCCTTGGAGGAAAAACCCATGGCTGATGCCACAAGCTTACATCCTCTAGTAGTTAGGAGATGATATAAGCCACAGTAAGAACCTGGCATATTTTACAGTAAAAATGTAATTCATGGATTAATATACCATCCAAACATCTGTGTCTATTCCAAAGTAACCTACCATAACAATTAGTACTGTTTAAATATCTATATATCTAATTGCTTGTGCTTCATTATTAGGATTGAAAGGTTATTCCTGGACAATCTGTCAGCCCAATGAAGGAAAGAGCCAGAATTGACCAGAGTCCAAAACAACAGCTCCAGAGAAGTTTCTTGTCCACCTGTGCCCTTTTTCTAAGCCTAGGGAACAATCTGAGGAAGAGGGGGTGTGGTAGAATGTAAAGGCTGCAATTGGGGTGAATGGTGAAACTACAGCAATATAGTCTGTACACTTACTTGATCAACTTGATAAAAGCCCCCCCAGCTGGATGGTGGGACCCTTGGGATGTGTGGGTTTGGGCACAACTGCTTGAAAATTGGTTTTATATGAAGGATGATTGTATTCATAAATTATTACTTATTGTTAAAAAAATGAAAAAAAAGAAGTACTAGAAAAAAATGGAAGAATAAATTTATTATGTCATTTTTATAGAAAGGAGTATAGTTCTTCTTTGATTGGTAATATATATATATATATATATATATATATTAGCTTCTAGTAAAATATTTAGAATTACCTGACATTCTTCTATTACCAGGCAGATAATTATACTGAATATATCTCTAATATTGCAATTAAGAAATAGGGGATTTTGTTAATTGATGAATTCACTGAGTATATGCAATATTTTATATCAATAATATACGCAACAAATACACTGGATTATAGTATTTATTTTCAAGAGTATCAGCCTAACTCTAAGAAAACTCACTGTTGTACGACAATGTTATCATACTTCCTGTGACTGGACTTTGCTATATCTTCTAAAGGTAAGAGAAATAAAATAGTTATTATATGTGTTTCTTTTTTACCCTTAATAACATAGCCAAAATTTTAAAAATTAAAGAAAAAACTGTATGTATTTCATAACAGTTTAATTTTAAGCCTGAAATCTATATAATAATGTAATCAAAATTCAGCATACACAGATTGCTCATTATTTGTCAGTTCCTAAGTTGACTGAAGAACATATTATTATTATTTCTGTATCATTTCTTCAATATGGTAGGAAGGTGACTACAATATAATAAGTGATGATATACATAGGCTTATGAAATCATTAATATATTTTTGAAACAAACATTTAAAATTATTATTTTTTAATTTAATACTTTTACTGATGTTTTGTATATTTCATATACCATTCTTTCAGTTCAATTTAGACACATTCCTCCCTCCCTGTTCCCCCACCCCATCCCAGTTCATTCATTCTGCCATACAGGTCCTGCATCCCTCTCTCAGTCTCTCCAAATTTTTTCTCCACAATGGTTTATTGTCCTAGGCAGATTTCAGCCACATCAGTCCATTCCTTGACCCAGTCCTCATGCTGCTGTGGTTCCCTCCCAGGTGTACCGCTCCAAATTATGCCCATGTACACATTATATGTGTACTAGAATTATGTCCTCTGGGAATAAACTGCATGTTAACTCTGATATATGTCAAGGAGTTCACTTATTTTCCGTTTAATTTTATATTACTCTGAAACAGGAATATATACTCTCCCTCCATATACATCAACGTGGTAAGTGGTAAATTCATTCTGGGTTCATTATGAGATTCACTTTTCAGCTTGTTATTCAATTGGGAGATTTGGAACTAGCATCCACAAATGAGGGAAACCATTCTCGAATTTTTTTTTTTACGGGGGGCCTGTGTTACCTCACTTAGCAAATAAGGGAAACAATTCCCCATTTTTTGTGTGTGGGAGACTGTGTTACTTCACTTAGCATAATGCCATAATGCCTTTGAGTTCCACGCATTTACCTGCAAACTTCATGATGTTATCTTCCATTTTTTTTTTTTTTTTGGTCTTTTAGGGACAGCATCTCCCTGTAGCCCCAGATGTCCTAGAACTCACTCTGTAGACCAGGTTGGCCTTGAACTCACAAAGATCCACCTGCCTCTGCCTCCCAAGTGCTAGGATTAAAGGTGTGCACCACCACCCCTGGCTGATGTTATCTTTCTTTGCCACTGCTTAGGACTCCATTGTGTGGATGTACCACCTTTTTGTTATCCACTCATCAGCTGATTGCATTTGGTTTGGTTCCAACTCTTCACTATTGTGAAAAGAGATTCAGTAAACATCGATGTGCATGTATCTTTGCAGTAGGATGAGTCTTATGTGTATATACCCAGGAGTAGTATGGCTGGGTCAGATGACAGGCTCATTTTGAGTCTTTTAAGGGTTCTCCACACTGCTTTCCACAGTGGTTGTAGGAGTTCACATTCCCACCAGCAGTGGATGAGTGTTCCCCTTTCCCCAAAACCTCTCCAGCATTTGGTGTCTTTTGTTTTCTTGATTTTAGTCAGTCTTATTGAAGTGAGTTGATATCTTAGAATGGCTTTAATTTGCATTTCTCTAAATATTAACCACATTGATCACTTTTTAAAAGATGTTTCTCAGCCATCTTTATTTGCTCATTGTTGAAGTCTCTGTTCAGCTCTTTACTCCATCTTTTGAGTAGGTCATTTGTTTACTTCTTTGTTTTTTGAGTAGTTAGTTTTATGTGGCTGCTAATGCTCTGTCAGATGTATTACTGGTGAAAATTTCCTCCCCCTCTGTAGGTTTTCTCTTCACTTCCTCTTGAAATGCATGGTCAGGCAAAAAGACAAGAAAGGGAAATTTAATGAGTACTAACTGGAAAGACGAAGTCGAATTATCCCTTTTTGCAGATGATATAATAGTTTACCTGAGCAATGCTAAAAACTCCACCAAAAACTCCTAGAAACAATTAAGAGTTTCAGAAATGTGGCAGGATACAAAATTAAACTATAAAAATCAGTAGCCTTTCTTTACACCAACAAGAAGCAACTGGAGAAGGAATATAAAGATACCTTCCCACAGACAATAGCATCAAATAATTTAAATTTATTTTTATTTTATGTGTGTGCATGTACTGCCTCATGAATACAAGTGCACCCATGTCCCGCAATGCCAACAGAGGCCAGAAGATGACATCAAATTCCCTGGAACTGGAGTTATGAACAGTTATTAGCGTCGTCCATGCAGACGCTGTAGTCAAACTTGTCTTCTGCAGGAACAATTAGTGCTCCAGCCGCTGATCCATTTCTCTCTCCTAGATAAATATTTCCTTTTATTTTTAAAGAGAGACATTGAAACTTTGAAATTAGAGAAAAGCTCTTCACAAACGGGTTTGGTAAATAATCAGGAAATGGAATAATTCGACTAAAAAAGAAAGTGAATTTTATCCTAGAAGTACCTAAAACTTCTGCTCTTATTTAAGAGATGAAGTGCTACAGGCAGTCAATAGATACTGAGAGAGGAGGAGTCAGTTTTCCCCAGGGACAGGCTTCCTGACAGGTTATCATTTGTCATGAGGGCAGTCCTAAACATAGATACATATGAGCACCACTATATACACACTCATACACACACACACACACACACACACACACACGTACACATGCATGTGCATTTGTAACCATAATAAAGAAGAGGTCAAAAAATTGATAAGGAATTAGGAGGACACTGGAGTATTTTAAGTAAGGGGAACATCGGGGTGGAAATTATTCAAATAGGATATTCAAATGTGAAGTTCTTTATAAAAATTAAAAATACTTCATAATTAACAAAATGAACTTTAAGACTAAGGTCATTAGATTAAAAATGTTATTTCATGTGGATAAATGTTGTCTAATTTGAAGATGCAGCAATTCTAATATTCCACACATCCAATAATATATTTCTTTTATATAGTAAACATGAGTTTGCAGGATTGCAATGGATTGATTGATTCAGATTTTTATTGAGGGTGTAAATCTTAACATGTTGGGCATTTTCTGTCAGTGATTCAACATATAATTTTCTACACTGTATCTTCAACTTTTCTGTGGCACAAATTTTTGATGCTTATGAATGTCATGGAGGTCATGAAAGTGGATTTTGTACTATATACTATTAATCCATATCTTTCAGATTCGTAGCAAATGCATTTTTTAGTATCTCCCTCTCCCCCTGAAAGTATCCATAACAGTATGAACTTTTTTTGAGACAGGGTCTCCCTTTAGCTTCTGCTGGCCTGGACCTCACTCTGTAGATCAATCTGGCCTTGAACTCACAGACATCCACCTCCCTCTGCCTCCCACTGTGCTAGAATTAAAGGTGTGCACCACCACGCCCAGCTAAAAGAGGGTTCTTAGCCACCATGTGGGTACTGAGAATCTAACCCAGGTCCTCTCCAAGAGCATTCAGTGCTCTTAATAGCTAAGCCATCTCTCCAGCTCCCAACAATGTGAACTTTTTAAAAGTTCATTAAAGTATTGTAGAAATAGGATAAATATAAAATATTCCATGAAATGTTTTCAGTCCCAACATTACCTATTCACATTTTATGTCTATCCAGTCTCATAAGGTTACAATACACACAATGAGCTGATGAAAGGGTGGGTTTAGAAAGATGCAAATCATTTCTGTTATGCTTAATCAACTTCTGGTATGCCATTACCCTATCATTTTCAATCTATTTATAATTCATAATTAAAGATAAAACCTGCATCAATATTTTGTGTAGCAAAAGGTATATAATTATACTGTAACTATGAATGCAATTTTAGTTAATTAATGCCATACTATATTGGCTGTATATTTCTATAATCCATAGCACCACAGATAAAACTGCAAATAATTATTTGGTTATTTTTGTTGGAATGAGTTAGAAATATGGAAGGAGTTAAAATATTTCCTCAAAGTCTCTGAAGTATTTGTCAGATGATATTAGGGCTCAGAGACATCTTGAAAGGTTCATTGCTCAGGTGTCTGGTGAAATAGAAAGCTAGAGAATAGAATCCATTGGGAAGCTGCTGTACTGTTTTGCTCTTTGTGTCTGTAGGTCTGTGTGTGTTTGTATACCTGATGAGTGCTCATCTCATATAGTTTTAAAAAGTGGGAATCCTTTAGGAAGATTTGGGGCTTTCATGTCACATTAGTGGATTAACAAATTGATAAACTATTTTCTATTTTGATCTAATATGGAGAGAAATAAAATCACTTTTACCAGATTTCATTTGACAGAGATTAATAATGTATCCCTGTTCATGTATAAAGAAAAGAAAATTTCCATTACTGCTTTCTTACGGAATAGTATCAGAGAACTGAAAGTATTCTCTGAACGTTCCACCCATATGAGGCTTAATAAAAGGTATGGTACAGGCTGAGAAAGAATGACAAGCTATACCTCAGGGAAGACCAAAGCTAATGAGCCCTTTGAGTGTTTTCCTGGTACAACTGTTTGTGCAGTATGCATAAATCAAAGGAAAGTTGTCATCATTCTGCATGGCAATTTTCATGCACCTTTGCTTACAAAGGTGGTACATGTCTTTAATCCCAGAAGCCAGCTTTGTATAAATAGTGAATTTGAGGCCAACTGGGGTTACAGGGAGGCTGTATTGTACACCAAACCAAACCAAACCAAACATCTCTGCTTCAGGTTCAAAAGCAGGTTCCCAAATAATGAGATATCATTTGCAAAACACCTAACAGTGCACTCATTGTAAACAGAGAATACATGTTGTCTGATTCGGCCTCTGAAAACATAATGGGATGATGTCAAATACTATCTATACATTTTTAGAGTTTAACCAGGTTATGGGTGTGGTTCAATACAAGCAATCAAAATATTTGGTGAAAGAGTATATACACTGTATTAGGGTTCTCTAAAGAAACAGAAGCAACAGGACAAATATATAGCTATATACAATTTATTGATTTGCTCACGTGACAGAGTTCAAGGAGTCCTGAGCTGCACTGGAGAGGCTGAGAATCCAGGGAACTTCTCAGTCCACAAGGCTGGATGTCTCAGTAGTCCCAATCTGGTGCTGAAGGCCCGATGGATTCCAGGAGATCTGCCAGTCTCAGTACACGCTGGGATCTGTAGGGTTGATCTCAGCAGCAAGACAAACTCACCAGTGAGAGAGAGGCAAGCTGCAGGAAAAAAGGGACCAGCTCCCTCTGCCATGGCCTTTACTGCCTGCTGGCAGAAGGTAACACCCACATTTGGGTTGGGCCATCTTTGTATTCATTCTACTCTTTTTAGCTTCTGCTTTGGTCTATACATGTGTGATATTAGATCCAGTAGATGTCATATATGTATAACAACTATCACACAGCTATATGCTTTAATTCACTCTCCAATATTGTTAAACTCCAATAAATAACAATTTGGACACAAACTAAATGTTTTAGTATTTACTTGATAATTTTGTTACATCTATCAAATTATAGCAATAACAAGGTCAATTGTAAGAATTGCATTACATTAAAAATGTATTGCAAAATTAAATTTTTTTAAGTTATTTTTTTCTAGTTAAAAGCTACAAAACGGTTTTCAAACCTGAACTTAATTGCTGCATAGACCTTACTTATTTATACTTCACTGATTTTAGCAAGAAAATACTTAGTAGCTATGGATTAAAAAGTCTCCAGAATATCATAAAAGAAGCTCATTTTAGGAAGAATGGATCTACATAAAATTTGAATACATTATCAGTTTTGAAGTGTTCCACTCATGGTAACACAGGGACCACATTTTCTAATTGTTCAGAACTGTAGGATGAGTAGATCAAGTATCAGAAAAAGGAGAGCAGAAACACTACAGTAACTACAGTTCTGGTGGTTCTGTTTCAGATGATCTCAACCATTAAAGTAAATAGTTCATCATAAATTATTTTGTTTCAAGCTAATGATTGAAATGTATTTATAAAGGAACAAAGGTTAATTAAAATATGTGTCCAATACTTGGGCTTCCACATGGAAATCTGTGAATGTTATAAAAAGCTCAGGTACCCCCAACTATTATACTATATATTTTATATATATATATATATCTATATATATATATCTATATCTATATTAAAATCTAAAGAGAAGGAAAAATGTAGCCAAACACCACTTTTTTAAATTTTTTTTTTATTTCTGTATGTGTATCAATGTACTGTCTGCATGCAGGTCTGTGCACCCGTGTTGTGCAATGCCACGGAGGTCAGAAGAGGGTCTCTGACTCCCCTGGAGCTGGAGTTCTCCTGGAATTGGAGTTTCAGAAGGCTCTCGGCCGCCATGTGGGTGCTGGGGATCAAACCCGGGTCCTCTGTAAGAGCAGTCGGCACTCTTAACCGCTAGGTCATCTCTCCAGCCCCCAACCAAGCACCACTTTTTATTTGATTTCCCTAAAGTAAAGCTCATAAAACGTATTTGTGTGTTCTGTTCAAAACTAAATTGCATTCTGTCAAATGTTTCATGTGCAACATGGTCAATATCCCATGACTACCTTCTGGATTCCCTACCCTCCACCCCCAAGCTCCGTTCATCACTCTACTTTCTCACCCCTGTCCAACCTCCCTACCACCTCCCCAGTCCAAGAATCTCCATTACTCCCAACCTCTCCTCCAAAATACCCACGTCCAACGATCTCCTCTCTGCTGAGATCCCTCCTCCTGGACAGCCATGAAGCCCTTCATTTCCTTCCCTTCTTTCGTTCAGACCAAACACTCCCACTTTCTACCTTCCCCTGGTAACATGTGCTCCCTACTATCCATCTGTTTGGAAATAGTTCTTTCTTTCTTTTACCTCCATGTCTCCTTTTCATTTTCCTCGCTCCTGCTTAGGATATATACTCATCTGTATGGGATGGGTGCTATGATTAGCAACTGAGGGAAAACATATCGCACTTCCTTTTCTGAGTCTGTGTTATTTTAGGTACAAAATGTAACACTCTCTAAGTCCATCTATTTACATGAAAAATTCATAATTTCATTTTTATTACTGCTGAATAGAACTCCACTTGTCTGTTAAGGGACAGATAGTGTCCATTTCTTTGCTATTGTGAACAGAGCACCAACAAATATGGATGTACAGGTATGTTTACAATAGGCTGAGTCCTTTGGGTATGTGCCAAAGAGGGGTATAACCAGATCATATGGGCGGTTCACTTTTAGGTTTTAGGGAATTCCCCACAACACTTTCCACAGTGGTTGCATGAGTTTGCATTCCCACCAGCATCAAATGAGCATTCCCATTTCTCCACACATTGCCAGCATTGGTTACTTTTGTCCTCTTGATCTTAGTCAGTCTAATTGGGGTAAAAAGAAATCTCAAGGTTGCTTTTATCGACATTCTACATTTCTCTACTAAGTATGTTGAAAACCTTTATGGTGTTTCTGAATCATTATTTATTTTGAGAAATTTCTCTTCAGCTCTATAGCTCATCATTTTATGGGAGTTAATTTTCTTCTTTCTTTGTTTTTTGAGTTTTTTGTACATTTTTTATATGAACCTTCTGTTGGATGTATTGCTAGAAATGTTTTATCCCACTCTGTGGGTTTCCTCTTCACTTCTTTGGTTGTTCTTTTGCCCTACAGAAGCTTTATAGTTTAATGGGTTCCCACTTGATTGTTATCTTAACGCCTGAAGAATTGGTGTCTAATTTGAAAAGTCCTTTCCTCTTTCTCTTGGAGGGTACTGCCTATGTTTTCTTCTAGATGTTGCAGAGTTTTAGGTTTTACAGTGAGGTCTTTAATCCATTTCAAGTTGTCTTTTGTGAAGGGTATTAAGATTTTAATGCATTTGAATGGGTAATACAGACAGATAAAATTAAAATTCCATTAATTTCTGGATATGAAAACAGAATAAACAATTAGACATTCCAAAATTATTTCAGGAAGTAATTTATATGTAATTAGATCATAAATGTAAGCACTGAGCAAAAAGAAATATTAGCCTGAAGAGCAAGAAAATCAGGAAACAATACATGTTTTGATTTATGAGACAGAGTCATTTTTAATATTCATTGCTTTGAAGTTACTCAGAAAATATATATTTAGTTGCTGCTGTATCTTCTCTTAAAAGTGTGAAGACAGAAGGAAAATATTAGATGTGGTGTTAGAGTCAGAAGAAGATTGAAATAGAAGGTAGAAAGTAATTATCAAAGTAAATTTGTTAATAAATCTTATTTAGCAAACATAAGCAAACATCAAAAAAAGTGATAAAATAATATTTAATAGATATGAAAATAATCAATAGTTAACATTAAAATATCAGTCTCAGCAACACCACAATTGTCAACTAACCAATAGTACTCTGCCCAGGAAAATAATCTATTAAAATTAACGGTGAAATAAAAACTATTCATGATAAAAATAGACAAAATCAATTTATGATCACCTAGAAAACTCTACAAAAGATACTGGAAGAAACAATTCAATCTGAAGATGAAGAAGAAACATCAAACACCACACAAATCACTAAACAGTTCTAAGATAATTTTAATCATAACTGTTCTGAGAAAATACTACAAAGTGAAAAAATGAATTAAAAGTCATGTCTTTGAATATTGAATAACTGCTAATATTAATGTTCTCAATTATCTAATAAAAGATTAGATAACATGATCCATTTTTTCCTCCCTCCAGAAAAGAAGAAAAAAGCACTTAACCACCAAAAATAGGTACTGTCTTAAAAATTGTGGTAAAAATTATCCCATGAAAATTCAACTAAGAACCAAGAAAGTGTAGCTCTTATAATATCAAACAGAATAGAGGAAGATATTTGTTTCATATTCAATAGCAGAGGACTTCTTTCAAGGGATAGTATAATTCTAAATATACACACACTACATACAACTATAGTCAATTTAATAATACAAATGCCATTAGATGTCAAAGCACAGATTAATCATGACACAGTGATAGTAGATTATTTAAATAATCCACTCATATTAAAAGATAAGTCCACTAGACAAAAATTTAATGGATAAACCCTGGAGTTAAATGATATCATAAGTCAAATGGAGATAATAGACATCTACAGAATTTTCCACCCAAAAATTAAATAATAGTATTAGCTGTCCATGAATTGTTGTACAAAATCTATTACATATCAGTACAAATACAGAGCAATTGAAATAATATAATTCTTTCATTTGTCATGAGGAAAATAATTACAGAAAGTACAAAAAATAGAGTAGAAATTAAATAGTACATGATTGAATGATGGATTGGCCACAGAAGAATTTAAGAATTTAATAAAAATTTCCAAGATTTGACTGAAATGAAGAATTAACTTATCAAATCCTATTGGCAATAAAGAATTCAGCCCTATGAGAAAAGTTTATAGTGGGAAATGTCCACAGCAAAAATCTTGAATTATATCCAATCAATAGATTAATGATATACAGTTGCCTTTGAAAAAACAAGAGCATGGGCCTGGAGAGATGGCCTAGCGGTTAAGAGCACCAACTGCTCTTGCAGAGGACCCGGGTTCGATCCCCAGCACCCACATGGCAGCTGAGAACCATCTGTAACTCCAATTCCAGGAGAACTCCAGTTCCAGGGGAATCTGACACCCTCTTCTGACCTCCGCGGCATTGCACGACACGGGTGCACAAACCTACATGCAGACACTACATTCATACACATAAATAAATAAATAAATAAATATTAAAAATGTTTAAAAACAAGAGCAAATGAAATATAAAATTAGTAATATGAAAAATTAGTCTAATATAAATGAAAATTATTGGCAAAAAAACTAAATTAAGAGCTAGATTGTTGAAAAGATAAATAAAATTCACAAACACTTCACCATTTTAATCAAAAGGAGAAAAGAGTGGCTTTCCAAATTAACACAATTATAATTTTAAAGCAAAAATTGCAATGAACAACAATGAAATTTAGAAAATCATGACACCATACTACAAAACCCTATACTTCATCAAATTGGAAAATGTAAAATAAATAGATTAAATTTTAGGCAAATATGACATCCCAAAATTAATTTGATATAAAATTAATCAATAATACAAATTTATGACAAGTATTGGGACTGGAGCAATTGTTGGGAATGTCTTCCACGTAAAACAAGAGAAAGACCACCTGGAGACACTGCAGAATTCTACAAGAACATCAAAGAACTAACAACAATAGTACACAAATCACACAAATCATGACATAAGATAGCAAGAAGGAATGTTTCAAACACTTTATATAAAGCCACAATTACCCTGATACCCAAATGAGGTTATGAAATCACAAGAGAAAATTACAAACAAATCATACTTATGAATACATAATCATAAACCTCAATGAAATTCCCCCAAAGTGAGTCCAATATCACATTAAGACGATTATTACCCTTTAAGACTAAGTTGGCTTTACTACAGGTTTACAGAAACGATTTGACTAAAGTAAATCATTAAAGGAATTTCATTACATTGTAGGACTAAAAGACAGAATCTACCTGAATTATCTCAAAAGATAATGGGAAAAAATTACCAAAATATAGCATCCTTTCAAGATAAAAGCTATGGACACACTTGGTGTGAAAGGAGTATACTTTAACATAGTAAAGGCTATATTCAACAAACCTGTAACCAATATAGTAAATGGAAAAAAATCAAACTATATCACTAAGATCATGGGTCAGACAAGTGTCTACAGTTTTTGAACTTCTATTTAATACAATGCTTGAGTACTTAGATAGAGCAGTATTTCAGGAGAAAGAAAGTAAATGTACAAAAATATGCAAAGGCGTAAGTGTAACTGGTTTTGAAAATGAAACACTACTATAACTAGCAAAGTATGAGGGACCACAGTTTAATCCCTGCACTTGGGAGGAGGAGACAAACGGATCTCTATGAGTTCAAGGCCATCCCAGTCTACATAGTGAGTTGCAGGGAGACGCTGTCTCAAAAAGACCCAAAAAACATAAAACCCAAAAATTCAACCAAAATACTCTAGGGATACCAAATCATTTCAGCAAAGTGGCAGAATAAACAACAAAATTCAGAAACTGATGTGTGTATTGATTCAGTACTGGCATGAAGGATATCTATGTAAGCAGTAACTTTTTTGTTGAGTTTAAGAACTCCACATGACTGAAGCCTTGCCTTGCTTACCACCATTACTGGATAAGACTCTTGGGCTAGAAATGTCCATATTTCATTTTATACATGTTTGAAATTCTTAAAAATTAAGAAAATAAATAAGAGTAATTGGATATTTTAATTTGTTACAGCATAAATTATCAAACTATTAAAAATTAAATATGAAATATTGCATCTCATTTTTTCTGTAGAAATTCTCATTACCTATATGTTTTATATCCTTTCAGAACTTCCAGGTGTATGTGCTTATCTGAGAGGGGGGGAGAGAGACAGAGACAGAGAGAGAAAGAAAGAGAGGGGGTTCATTGGCAACATTCCTTACCTAAATGTTTTTCCAATTATATAGGTAAATTTCCTAGAAATAGTTTTTTTTTAATATTTAATCAGGTGTGAGTGTGATACTATGATACAATGATTTTTAATAATTTCAACATATATTCTACAATCCCATATGGTGAGAGCTACTAATCTCCATTATTCCAGTGAAGAAAACACAGAACAGATAAATTAATTGAAACTTTCAAGATGGTACATTTAATCTCAATAGGACTTAAGAAAAAAAAATCATACAGAACATGAAGTTAGTGGAGAGATAGGTCAGGGGAAGGGAATTCGCAAGGGGATGGCGAAGGAATTAAGACTATGATCCAAATGCATCATATGAAATTCTCAAAAACGAATACAAATATTATTTTAAAAAAAGAATGGACAGCAAGTAAATGGAAAAGCTGGAATTCAGAACAGGCCACCTAGATTCTAGGCACGGATTCTGCTGAGCTTAGCTGACCATTGCTGAGTGTAGCATACTTTTAACAATGTAAATTTCTGGACACTCATTTGATCAACTTGATTGAACATACAAGACCCCCTGCTGGATGGTAGGTCCCATGAGCTGTGTGGGTTTGGGCACAACTGCTCACGAATTGGTTTTACATGAAGGATGCTTGTACTCACAAATTATCACTTATTGTTAAAAAAAAATGAAAACAAAACAAAACAAAAAAACAGAAAGATGCCGAAAAGTTATGGCAGAATGCATGATCTGGGATGGATAGGAGTGGGGGGAAGGGAAGGGGATATTTACCTGAACTGAATTGGAAAATGATGTATGAAATACACAAAGCATCAATAAAAAAAATTAAAAAAATGTAAATTTCAATGATTATATAATAAAAATATTTTAAACATTATTATTCTTTCAAAATATGATAATCAAAACAAAATGTCTTAGTTCTAAGAGTACAAACACATTTTTCAGTTCATTCAGAAGTTTGGACACATTGACACTACCAACTTTTAAGAAAATAAGAGACTTATTGAATGAAGTTTTTTTTTTAATTTTTATTGATGATTTGTGCATTTCGTACATCATTTTCCAATTCAGATCAGGCATATTTCCCTTTCCCTTCCCCCCCACCCCCACCCCATCCCAGATCATGTATTCTGCCATAACTGTCCTGCATCTTTCAGGTTTTTTTTTTTCATTTTTTAGCTATAAGTGATAATCCATGAGTATAAGCATCCTTCGTGCAAAACCAATCTATAGACTGTTGTGCCCAAACCCCCACAGTCCCACCATTCAGTGGAGGTTGACAGGTTGTTTGTTCAATCAAGTTGATCAAATGAGTGTCCAGACTACATCGCTGTAGTTTCACCGTTCACCCCAATCGCAGCCTTTACATTCTACCACGCCCCCTCTTCCGCAGATTGTTCCCTAGGCTTAGAAAAGGGGCACAGGTGGATGAGAAGTAAAACTGTCCTCTCTCTCTGGAGCTGTTGACTTGGATTCTGGTCAATTCTGGCTGTTTCCTTTCATGGGCTGACAGTTTGTTCAGGAGTAACCTTTCGATCCTACTAATGAAGCACAAGCAATTAGATATATAGGTATTTAAGCAGCACTAATAGTTATGGTAGGTTACTTTGGCATAGACACATATGTTTGGATGATATGTTAATTCATGAATTACATTTTTACCCCCTGATAAATATAACAGGGTCTTACTGTGGCTTATGACATCTCCTAACCTGTAGAGGATGTAGGCTTGTGGCATCAGCCATGGGTTATTCCTCCAAGGAGAGAGCCAACAGCCAATTAGATTTGGGATATACAGGCACATGGCTGCCTCTGCTGCACAGTATTTCCAGGCAGGTGAAGTGTAGCTGGTGCTGATGGTGGAGTCTTGCTTGACTCAGGGAGACCCGTATTTGCTTTATTGGTTTAGTGGCCTTTGGGAACACTCTCTGGCATTCCAGAGGCCATCTGTACCCTTGCATGTGCGGTCTCAATACATCCCTCCCATGTTAACGTCAGGTCTTCGGCAGCAGGGTCTTATCGCCTCTCCTCCTGCAGGTATCCCAACTTAGGGGCAAGGAGCCCTTACCTTTTGTGGGGCCTTGGATCCCCTGGCCAACATCCCCCTGGTAGAACAATCCATTGCTGATGTCAGAGCTCCTGCATTAATATACTTTGCCTAAGTGCATAGCCCAAGGACTTTAGTATTATATTTGGTTCTGAACAGAGTATAATCCTTTTCACAGTTCTTATGTCTATTAGTCAATTAAACAAGGCATTTTTACCGGTTTTATAAGAGATTACCTCTATAATAGTTGTCTCCAATTTACAGTTGGAGAACGACGTCATCATCGTCATATTTCTCCTTGTTCTATGGGGGGGGCAAGAAAGTCATATCAAAACCTTTGTTGCACCTAGAAGGTATAAGTTTCATTAGGATTCATTATAAATTGTTGTTACATGCAGGATCCACAGAAGGATTCGATGTTTATGGCAATCTGAGGCTTTTCTTCCTTTCAATGTTCAGACGGGTCAACCTTTCAGTTAAGTGTTATAAAGAATAAAGAGATAGGGGCGGGAGATATGGCCTAGAGGTTAAGAGTGCTGACTGCTCTTGCAGAGGACCCAGGTTCAATCCCCAGCACCCACGTGGAGGCTGAGAACCCTCTTTAACTTCAGCTCCAGGGGAATCCAACACCCTCTTCTGACCTCTGGGGCATTGCACAACACAGATGCACAGACCTACATGCAGACAGTATATTCATTTACATAAAAAATAAATAAAATTTTAAAAAGTATAAGGAGATATAGTGAATACTTATTTACCTATTGGCAAACTAACTCATAAGAATAGGGGAAAAAGATGAAGCATCTTTTTCTCAAGCATCATCTTGAGAAGAGGAATGATTTTACACAAAACAATCAATAAATTAAACTTGAGATAGTATACTGTAAAGAGTTTTCAAACAATATTATCAAGTGCATGTACATGAATTTGTGAACTTCTAAGTGTATGTTGGAAAGTATGGGTGACATTTGAAAACACAGTCCTAGATACTAAAATGCATTTTATTAACTTATCCATTCCAGTAAATTAGAACATCAAGGAATGGCAGCATGTCTTTACATGTTCTTGTATAATCTATATTTATGAATATAAATCAACATTTAAGTCTCAAAAAATGTGTTTCAGCACAGGCCACTTACACCAACACTTGAGAGGCATTGTCAGATGGATCTCTGTGAAATGGAGTCAAACATGGTTTACACTGAAAGTTCCATGCCAGCAGGAACTGTAGGGAGTTCCTATCTATGAAAAGCAAAACGTTTGTGTACATATACAACATTTTCATTACCTTTCAACAGTTGAGAGGTATTTAGATTGTTAAATTTTATATGTGTTGGGAAAAGAGCAACAACCTACATGGATGTGAAAGTATCCCTTTGGGAGTATGAGTTCTTGGCGTGTATGACAAGGGGTGGTATAAGCAGATCACATGGTATATCTATTTTTAGTTTTGTAGAAGTTTTCCATATTGATTTCCATAGTTGTAGCAGAGATTCTACCTGGGAAGTACCTACACACATAGTCTCCTGCATGTCACTACTTGGTTCCCAAGTAAATAAAGGAGCTGCTTCTCCAATCTTAGTTTCAGGGAGACTAGACATTTTATTCAGCCTTGCCCACAGAGGAAATGGGGACAAGAAAACACTTACTGGCCAAGTGTTCTCTTGGATTCACTGAGTCCACGTCCTGGCAGTGACTCAGTGACCCCCACCCATGATGGCAAAATGGTGAGAGCCAGCCAGCCCTGCGTGGTTTCCTTTTTTTTTTTTTTTTTTTGTCTTTTCGAGACAGGGTCCTCCCTGGACCCCAGTTGTCCTGGAACTCACTCTGTAGACCAGTTTGGCCTTGAACTCCACAAAGACCACCTGCCTCTTGACCTCCGAGAGCTAGGATTAAAGGTGTGCGCCACCAAACCCGGCCATGGTTTCCTTTTATAAGCCCCATAGCTTCTCCCCTACATTATGCCCAATGATTCTCAGATTCCACAAGAGCATTTTCTAGCAGCATTGAGCTCAGCTTTGCTCTTAGCAAGATCACAATCTTAGACAGGCAGGAGCTCTTGGATGTGAGAAAATGTTCAACATCAAAAGTCTGGATCCCCCAGCTTACACCCCAATCTCTCCTGCAACCCTCGCTTACAATCTTCTCTCCCTCGCTAGTGCAAAGGTCCTTGGGTCTTGGCAGGGCATAGGGGAGAGAGAGAGAGAGAGAGAGAGAGAGAGAGAGAGAGAGAGAGAAGAGAGAGAGAGAGGAGAGAAATAGTGAATAGTATACTTTATTTTTCCTCCTCTTTTTTTTTTTCCTTTGCTGGTGAGAAATCATGTTCATAAAATCATCTCATGTTCTGTTTTCCAGGGATTGTTGATTCATTTTAGGTCTCCTTTTTATTTAAAAAAAAATACAAAGTAGAAATAAGCACAGACATCTAAACAAAATTTTATCGGTTATAACAAGCCATGCTATGGGCGCAAATGCAAATGCTCAGATGGTGTGTTACCTGGGACATCACAGCCCTGTTACAAACAATTTCAGATGGATTCAGGTCTTAATGTCCCCTGCCACTAGGGGAAACCCTTGGCTTACAGTATCAGTTGTGTCCACCCCCCTGACCTCTGGGAGTAGGCTACAAATACAATTGGAACTTTTCCTGGATGTACATATACCAGGCTGCCACCTTAAAGCAAAACATCTTCTTTGGGATGTGCAGGATGTGATGTCTGTAGAGAAATTTGAGGACCCTTCCTGCCCCTTTGATCGGATAGACTCTCCAGCACTATGAAGGCCAGCTGTCCAGTAAGAAGCAATGGTTCCAGCAGAATCCTCATGATCACATCATGTCATATCTTAGGCAACAGATATGACTACCTGTTTTAGGGTACAGCCAGTGCTAGAGGCAATAGACAGTTTTGAGGGCTCTAGAGCCTCCCTGGCCAACAGCTCTGGCAGGGCATCCCACCCCGTGTTATTGAAGAATTTATTTACAGATGTACAGTTTAAGGGAGTCCTCTGTTTTTTGTTTTTTTTTTAAATTTTACTAGATATCTGTTTATGTTTGGCAACTATAGGCCCAGGCTATTGTAGACCTTTTTCCAAATATTTGTGTGAATATTGCTTATGTCTTCCCCAACCATAAAATTCCAATGATTCTCATAGTTATACCTGGCCTGGGTATCCACTTAGTGAATTACTCTTTTTCTTTGTTTCTTCAGAGTGACTTCAATCTCTCCAAGATTCTCACATCTGTAAAATGCCAACATAACATTAACATAGGTATTAAATCCAACATAAACTATTTACAAAATAGCATGGGAAGTTTTAATCTATTTGTACCATTCTTGTCTCAAAGATCCATGTTGGGTAAAATAGCACAATAACAGGCATGAATTCAGTTAACAGGCATTAATTCAGTTAGCACTTTATATCTGTAATACTTTTCACAAATCAGTTTGGTATCCTTGGAGTTTTTACATGCAACCTCCCTGATTGTTTGGCATTGATAGACTCAGTGGGCCTGGCTTCAACCTGCTCTAGCCTGAACAGGGTTAAGTAGCAGCTAGTGTCTCCTTTCCACCCTGCTGCACTTGCTGGTTCCCTGGGTTAGGCAGGACCTGGGATGTACTCCTGGCTATACTCAACACCATTGGGCCACTGGGGGAGGACACAGATGGGCAAATTGCTCTGAAATCCCAACAGAACTTCTCTTAGGAGAGAAAGAAGTGATTTAACCTGGGGGGGGTCATTACCCACCACCTCAGACAGTTTTTCATTTTTCAATATTTTTTTTGTGAACTGTTCCTCCGGCTTTATAGCCTTCCAGTGGCTCTTTAGCATGGAATTTGGCTTTTTAGCAATTTTTTTTTCTTTAGAACTTGGGATTGACATAAATCTTGCTATATTTGCCTTTTAGTAAACAAGCAGGTTTTTTTCTGTTTTGTGCATTTTATTTTTATTTATTTATTTTTGTATAATGAATGTACTGTCTGCACGCAAGTTGTGCACCCGTGTTGTTGCAATGCCATGGAGGTCAGAAGAGGGCATCAAATACCCCTGGAACTGGAGATTAAAGACGATGGTTTTTAGTGCCATGTGGGTGCGGGGGATCGAACCTGGGTCCTCTGCAAGAGCAGCGGTGGCTCTTAACTTCTAGGCCATTCTCTCCGCCCCTGTTTTGTCTTTTTATATCTCCTTTAATGTTGTGTCACTCCCCTACAGATATATTTTACATGATGGCTAAGTCACCTAGATTTGACAAACCTGTCTTATTTTATAAAGATTTTGTGCAATCAGGACAGCCATTTAGAGTTCCATATCATTCTCAAGTTCCTTGTTCAAAACAAACTTTTTCTTAAATGATTGGTAAACACAGACCTATCTGCGCAGAGGAACTGTGTGCACTATATTCTTTCCTCAACCTAGTTCCCTCAATAGTACTAGACACCTCCCATCATTCCCACCCCTGGGATTTATGGGAACCTCTATTGAGGATGACCATGTGTTCTAATGCCAACCATAGATTGGATTCACCTTGTTGTGTCTCAGGCTATGCAGCTTATGTTTAGAGGGGGGTGGTATATTGTCCGAGCTTTTCTGCTTCCAGCTTTTAAAAATATTTCCATCTTCTCCCATGTCCTACAACTCCAGAAGAGAAGTGGTGAGGTGCTCCTTCATTGCCTGTTTGGAAGTCTTTCCCAATTCTAACAACTCCAGTACTGAGTATTCTCTGCTCATCTTAATTTCCCCACACTGGGCCTTCGATAAGACCACATTAACATGCTGAAACATGAACTTTACATTGCTTTGTACTAAACAGTGAACCAAAGGGACATCTTCTGCTTTTCCTAAGTCATTCTTCTCTTTATCACTATTTGCCTTTTCTCCTGGGTCTCTGAGATAGTTAAAACCCCTACTTGTTTTTCTCTTTTATGCAGTTTTACGGCCAAGATCAGAGGCCAAATGGTAGACTATTACATATATATATATATAAATTATATATAATAATAGACATATATATATATATACATATATATAAAACTTTTTAAGCTTTCCTGGAAGATGTCATCTAAAAATTAGGATAGTTATTACTGATTAAGTGAATACGTGTATATTAATGTAGTGTTTTGATGTACCTTGCTTCTGCTCCAGCCACTATTTACACTCTTAAATACATGGATGCATATATAAATCTATCTATCTATATCTCTACCTTAATCTATCTATCATCTATCTATTGTAAGGAACATATCTCTACATTCATGGTTTTAGATTGAACACTTTACAATACATAATGGCATACCACTGATAAATATGGTCTTCTTAATTGTAGATACTAATATTTCTCATCCTATATAAGATACTAACAANCTGGTCTACTGAGTGAGTTCCAGGACAGATGGGGCTATAGGGAGACCCTGTCTCGAAAAGACCAAAAAAAAAAAAAAAAGAAGAAGGTACCTGGATAAATAGCTAGTTTTCTTGTCAGTGTAATAAATAAAAACTTTAAGATGGTTTGGTTTTTTTGTTTGTTTTTTGTCTGCCTCCTGAGTGCTGGGATTAAAGGGGTGCACTACCATGCCCGGTGTCAAGAAGATTTTTGCATTTTCCAAGTTAATGATATCTAGCAATCAAGACATTTTGAAAATTATGAGTGTAGCACCTTATTTAGGGCAAAATTTTTCTCAACAAATACTTATTGAATACCAGGTACTGTTTTGAAAAAAGTCTGTATCATATTCGTTAGTTTCAGGTCTGAATGTTAGCTCAGTGTTAGAAAACTTGCTTGGGTAAAATACATGAGGCCCTGGATTCATTCCCTAAGCACTGAAAATTATTGATGATAATAATTTTAGAACACTTATAAATGGAAACATCTCCAAAGTATCATTTTTTTTTCTTAGTTAATTTAAAAGAACTACTTTGATTTAGGTACTCAAATATTGTTTACTTAATATCTCTAGTTTCATAGAGTGAGCTAGTCTGTGTTATTGGATGGTGATTGTTCATGAAAGGAATATAATCTCCCCACTCCTACAAATCTGATTTATTTGTTAATGAGTTCTTACAGAGCACAGCTCCTAGAATTGGTAAATCTAGCAGCCAGACAGGAGATCTTTAAATTCTTTTTAGACAGGGTGTTATGTTTCCTTGCTTTGAGGCAGGGTCTTGTTTCTGTTCTGTGTCCTTCAGACTAGCTGGTCTGTGAGGTTCAGACCTATTCTGTGTCTACTTTCCGTCTTGCTGCAGGAAGGGTGGGGTTATATAAATGCTCACCATTGTAATTTTTTTTGTTTTGTTTTGTTTTTGTCTTTTCGAGACAGGGTCTCCCTGTAGCCCCAGTTGTCCTGGAACTCACTCTGTAGACCAGGTTGGCCTTGAACTCACAAAGATCCACCTGCCTTTGCCTCCCGAGAGCTAGGATTAAAGGTGTGCGCCACCACACCCGGCCATGGTTTCCTTTTATAAGCCCCATAGCTTCTCCCCTACATTATGCCCAATGATTCTCAGAGTTCCACAAGAGCATTTTCTAGCAGCATTGAGCTCAGCTTTGCTCTTAGCAAGATCACAATCTTAGACAGGCAGGAGCTCTTGGATGTGAGAAAATGTTCAACATCAAAAGTCTGGATCCCCCAGCTTACACCCCAATCTCTCCTGCAACCCTCGCTTACAATCTTCTCTCCCTCGCTAGTGCAAAGGTCCTTGGGTCTTGCAGGGCATAGGGGAGAGAGAGAGAGAGAGAGAGAGAGAGAGAGAGAGAGAGAGAGAGAGAGAGAGAGAGAGAGAGAGAGAGAGAGAGAAAGAGAGAAAGAGAGAGAGAGAGAAGAGAGATTTCTCCTCTTTTTTTTTTTTTCCTTTGTGGTGAGAAATCATGTTCATAAAATCATGCTCATGTTCTGTTTTCCAGGGATTGTTGATTCATTTTAGGGTCTCCTTTTACTCCTAGAAATAAAATACAAATAGAAATAAGCACAGACATCTAAACAAATTTTATCGGTTATAACAAGCCATGCTATGGGCGCAAATGCAAATGCTCAGATGGTGTGTTACCTGGGACATCACAGCCCTGTAGCAAACAATTTCAATGGATTCAGGTCTATAATGTCCCCTGCCACTAGGGGAAACCCTGGCTTACAGTATCAGTTGTGTGCCACCCCCCTGACCTCTGGGAGTAGGCTACAAATACAATTGGAACTTTTCCTGGATGTACATATACCAGGCTGCCACCATTAAACAAACATCTTCTTTGGGATGTGCAGGATGTGATGTCTGTAGTAGAAATTTGAGGACCCTTCCTCCCCTTTGATCTGCATAGACTTCTCCAGCACTATGAAGGCCAGCTGTCCAGTAAGAAGCAATGGTTCCAGCAGAATCCTCATGATCACATCATGTCATATCTTAGGCAACAGATATGACTACCTGTTTTAGGGTACAGCCAGTGCTAGAGGCAATAGACAGTTTTGAGGGCTCCTAGAGCCTCCCTGGCCAACAGCTCTGGCAGGGCATCCCACCCCTGTTATTGAAGAATTTATTTACAGATGTACAGTTTAAGGGAGTCTCTGTTTTTTGTTTTTTTTTTTAAATTTTACTAGATATCTGTTTATGTTTGGCAACTATAGGCCCAGGCTATTGTAGACCTTTTTCCAAATATTTGTGTGAATATTGCTTATGTCTTCCCCAACCATAAAATTCCCAATGATTCCATAGTTATACCTGGCCTGGTATCCCTTAGTGACATTACTCTTTTTCTTTGTTTCTTCAAGTGTGCTTCACATCTCTCCAACAGGTCTCACATCTGTAAGATGCACAGACATTAACATTAGGTATTAAATCCAACATAAACTATTTACAAAATAGCATGGGAAGTTTTTAATCTATTTGTACCAATCATTGTCTCAAAAGATCCATGTTGGGTAAAATAGCACAGATAACAGGCATGAATTCAGTTAACAGGCATTAATTCAGTTAGCACTTTAGTATCTGTAATACTTTTCACAAATCAGTTTGGTATCCTGGAGTTTTTACATGCAACCTCCCTGGATTGTTTGGCATTGATAGACTCAGTGGGCCTGGTTCAACCTGCCTAGTCCTGGACAGGGTTAAGTAGCACTAGGTCTCCTTTCACCCCTGCTGCACTTGCTGGTTCCCTGGGTTAGGCAGGACCTGGGATGTACTCCTGGCTATACTCAACACCATTGGGCCACTGGGGGAGGACACAGATGGGCAAATTGCTCTGAAATCCCAACAGAACTTCTCTTAGGAGAGAAAGATAGTGATTTTAACCTGGGGGGGGTCATTACCCACCACCTCAGACAGTTTTCATTTTCAATATGTTTTTTGTGAACTGTTCCTCCGGCTTTATAGCCTTCCAGTGGCTCTTTAGCATGGAATTTGGCTTTTTAGCAATTTTTTTTTCTTTAGAACTTGGGATTGACATAAATCTTGCTATATTTGCCTTTTAGTAAAACAAGCAGGTTTTCTTTTCTGTTTTGTGCATTTTATTTTTATTTTATTTATTTTTGTATGTATATGAATGTACTGTCTGCACGCAAGTTTGTCCACCCGTGTTGTGCAATGCCATGGAGGTCAGAAGAGGGCATCAAATCCCCCTGGAACTGGAGTTAAAGATGGTTTTTAGCTGCCATGTGGGTGCTGGGGATCGAACCTGGGTCCTCTGCAAGAGCAGTCGGTGCTCTTAACTTCTAGGCCATCTCTCCAGCCCCTGTTTTGTGCTTTTTATATCTCCTTTATGTTGTGTCACTCCCCTACAGATATATTTTACATGCTGGTCTAAGTCATCTAGATCTGACAAAACCTGTCTTATTTTATAAAGATTTTGTGCAATCAGGACAGCCATTTAGAGTTCCATATCATTCTCAAGTTCCTTGTTCAAACAAACTTTTTCTTAAATGATTGGTAAACACAGACCTATCTGGCAGAGTGACTTGTGCACTATATTTTCTTTTCTCAAACCTAGTTCCCTCAATAGTACTAACACCTCTCCTATCATTCTCCACACCCTGGGATTTATGGGAACCTCTATTGAGGATGACCATGTGTCTCTAATGGCCAATCCATTAAGGATTGATTCACCTTGTTGTGTCTCAGGCTATGCAGCTTATGTTTCAAGGAGGGATGAGTGGTTATATTGCTCAGCTTTTCTGCTTCACCAGCTTTTAAAATATTTCCATCTTCTCCCATGTCCTACAACTCCAGAAGAGAAGTGGTGAGGTGCTCCTTCATTGCCTGTTTGGAAGTCTTTCCCAATTCTAACAACTCCAGTACTGAGTATTCTCTGCTCATCTTAATTTCCCCACACTGGGCCTTCGATAAGACCACATTAACATGCTGAAACATGAACTTTACATTGCTTTGTACTAAACAGTGAACCAAAGGGACATCTTCTGCTTTTCCTAAGTCATTCTTCTCTTTATCACTATTTGCCTTTTCTCCTGGGTCTCTGAGATATAAAAACCCCTACTTGTTTTTCTCTTTTATGCAGTTTACTGCCAAGATCAGAGGCCAAATTGTTAGACTATATACATATATATATATATATATATATATATATATATATATATATATATATATACATATATATAAAACTTTTTAAGCTTTCCTGGAAGATGTCATCTTAAAAAATGTAGGATAGTTATTATCTGATTAATGCAATACTGTATATTAATGTAGTGTTTTGATGTTAACCTTGCTTCTGCTCCAGCCACTATTTACACTCTATATACATGGATGCATATATAAATCTATCTATCTATAATCTATCTACCTTTAATCTATCTATCATCTATCTATATGTAAGGAACATATCTCTACATTCATGGTTTTAGATTGAACACTTTACAATACATAATGGCATACCACTGATAAATATGGTCTTCTTAATTGTAGATACTAATATTTCTCATCCTATATAATATACTCAAAATTTAAAGGTATGTGTGTTTGGAGAGCTGTATCAATAGTCAAGGGCATAGGTTCAGATCCAGCACTCATGCCAGCAAATAACTCCGATTCCAGGGACTCCAACACTTTGCTCTGTCCTCTGCCACCAATGCATGTCAAGGGTACCCACTTACATACATCCAGGCAATACCCTCATACACATAAAATAAAATTAACAAAGAAAATATTAGAAAAATTAAAGAAATACATATTTTGTTCACAGTGTAAAATAAAGCAATTCTTACTGCTTATACTAAAAATATATTATTATGGAAATACATTTTCATTCTATATTATCATTACACCTAAACTATAAAATAATTTTCTAAAAGGAATCATATTAATCAAAACACTTTTACAGAAATGATAATGCTTTGATATTTCCAAAGTCCTGAGTCATTTTACACATGGAGTTTATTTAAGGACAATAGATTCTGACAATCAAGAGGCAAACCATGAATTCTCACACAGCCACAGCTTTCCCTGAAGGGGTGTGGACAGGCGAAACATTGTAATTTAGTTCCATTTCTGAGCAGTCCTGTAGCTAGCCTTGTAGAAATCCCCAAAGCTACCTATATTCGTTTTCTCTTTCCCATATGCCTGGTAAGGCCTTACTGGAGAAAAACCAAGAGGTGATGATAGCAAATAATGTTATCCTTGGAGACACTGTAGTGCATTTGCTAACAAAGTCAAAATACTATCTTCCAAGACAAGCCTATACAACATTATTTTCAATATATGGCTTATAGAACTTTGAGATTTTCCTAAAATTTACTTTCTTTTGAGAAGTTCAAATTATGCAAGTTAGTTTCTTAATCTGTAAATTACAGGATGTAATCACTAAGGAAAGCAAGCCCTGAGAACTCTCATAACTCTAAAAAGAAATTGACCATATGATCTGACTATATCACTCCTTATCATATACTAAAAAAAAAAAAAAAATCCTACTGAAGAGATACTTGCGAAGGAAGTCATGTTTGTTGCTTTTAACAAAAGCTAAGAAATTGAAACAACTTTCTACTAACTGGATAATAAAAATGTGGTACATTTGCACAATGTAGTTCTAAACAGCAGTAAACAAAGGCAAAATGCAGGGCTGGAGAGACGGCCTAGCAGTTAAGAGCACCGACTGCTCTTGCAGAGGACCCGGGTTCAATCCCCAGCACCCACATGGCACCTGAGAACCTTCTTTAACTCCAGTTCCAGGGGAATCTGAACCCCTCTTCTGACTTCCACGGCATTGCACAACACGGGTGCACAGACCTGCGTGCAGACAGTATATTCATACACATAAAGAATAAATAAAAATAAAAATAAAGGCAAAATGCAAAATTATGAAATTTTCCAGTAAAAATGGAATTACAAACTGTTATACTTTGTTAAAAAACAGGTTTTGAGAGGCAAGTGATTTATTTTATCTCTCTCATTTGTGCTTCTTAGCAGATTTAACAGCAGGAGCCAAGAAGATGGAAAGGACAATGGTCATCAAGGGAAAGAAGGACTCCAGCAGAGCGGGGCAGGCATGGTATCAAAAAAGTGGTAACAACGGGAAAATAGGGGAGGTAGGATCATGTGGGGCAGAGGGGATCCCTGGTGTCCATGCGTGTGATTCGCTGGCCTCTTGTCCCCTGTAAAGCCATTGCCCATGTGTGCTGAGCCTGGTGTGGGGGTGGGGGGTTAAGGGAAAGGAAGAAAAGGACTTAGAGGCAGGTAAACCTGGAACATCAAAAGAGACCTGGGAGTTGGTCTAAAGAGACCAAAACTCATGTATTCGCAGGAGTTTGGGGTCTTATATACTGGCATTTGGCAGGCTTCTGGTGATAATGGGGGTGGGGGTTACACAGGAAATTCACAGTGTACTTTTTATAAAGGCTGTGTTTATAGGAGTTAGCAGAGTCTCCTTTTGTTTCTCAAAATCAAAGATGTGCTCTTTAGGAATTGCAGGAATGTGACACTCTTTGCCTAAATCCTCAAAAGAAAGCTGAAGGGCTAGTTTAGCAAGTGGCAAGAAGGGGCTGGCTGGCTTGAATTCCTGGCCTTTGCAGGATTATCTTTGCCAGCTATCTGGGCAAAAGCCAGTTCCCTTAATGTTCCAGCCAAATGAAATATCGGGCTTCCCAAGACCATGGGTTAGGGAGGGAGAAAGGGAGAGATGAGAGGTAATAATGGTTAGGTGGTTTGTAAAGCCAGAAAAGTATCTATTAGTTCAAAAGTATACTGAAAAATACAAAAATAATATGTGTATATAAGTGCATCTGAAAGGCATATAACAAGAAACTCAGTGACAAGACAGAAGAAATTTCCTTTAAAGTTATTGGTTGGAGGAGTAGTCTAAGAAAATCCCAAAATGAAACAGGTTACAGTCACAGCCTTTGATTTCTTCCTAGAACTTGAGGCTAAAGCCCTGTGGTTGGCGAAAGACATAATCCCAACACAGGATTTGGAGGAATGGAGCTTGAGATGCCCTCCTCCTTTAGACTAAATGTCATTATATCAGAGGATCCTATACAAGCTGTGAAGGGAGAAATTTATAACCTAACAACTAAATCAAGGATCAGCAGAGCAAGAAAATCCCTATTGATGGCATTAGAGGAACTATAATATTTGTTGTAAGTAACAGCTATCTAATTGGACTTAAAGCCCACTATATGGGAAGGAACTCATGTGTAGTGCTATACAAACATGACTGGAGTGGTCAAAGAGCCTAGGGAAAAACCCTATGTTTGTCATATCTCTAGATAAATGTAATTTCTTATTTTATGTTGTCTTTATGTTTATAGTTTCAGACAAGTATATCTGTCACATATAATTATTTTTGCAAAGTGGACAGTATTATGGAATCCCACATTTGTTCAAACACAGAATAAGCATCTTTTAAGATGTCCAGCCATAAGTGACACATCAACAACAGAAACTCTACACTTAAGGTTCATGGAGTATAGCAGAACAGGGGGCAGAGAGATTATTAATACATTTCTCAACTGTAACCAGCAAATCTTCCTCATTCAAAGAGTGATTGACACAGAAAACAAACTTTGCCAAAATATAGAGACTGTAGAGTCCTTGTCTCTGAATAAGACTCATCTATTAAACCTCTGCCACCAAGAGCTCAGAGACTATTGTAGAAGAGGGGGCAGAAAGACTATAAGAGCTAATGGTGATAGATGATTAGAAGGGAACAGTTTTCCAGGCTGCTAAAGAATTTTTACTATGATTTTATAGCAGTGATGACAGCAAACACAAGGTTTATGTAAGCTCAAACTGATCAATGATCTGGGAAAAACTGTAAGAAGCCCCAACATTAACTATGGAATTATTTGGACCAAATCACTGCTGGGTGAGTGAGAGTTGGTCTTCTTTAAAGGAGTGATACTAGATCAGATGAACGGGCTCCAGTGGATGAACTAAACTAAGGGATATCTGGGGAAACAAATTTGCCTCAGTAGTTCTTGACATATATGAAAGAATGTGGGCCTGGCTTGGTAGTGCATGCTTTTAAACCCAGCATTTGGGAGGCAGAGGCAGGTGGATCTCTGTGAGTTCAAGGCTGGCCTGGTCTACATAGTGAGTTCCAGGATAGCTGTGGCCACAGGGAGACCCTGTCTCAAAAAGGCCAAAAAAAAAAAAAACAAACAAACAAACAAAAAAACACCACAGGTAACATTAAATACTAAGACAGGAATACTATAACCATATTGTTTCTTTAATTTTTTTACTCATCATGTAGTCTGAACTCATAGGTAGAATACGTTAGGGTGGGAGCCCTTCAGAATTGGTTCTACCAACCTTCATATATGTAGATCATAAACCCCTTCAAAAACACATTTCAGTATTGAGACCTGATCTTGAAATCAACTTAGGGTATTACTGTGAGTACTTTTTTTTTTTTTTTGGTCTTTTCAAGACAGGGTCTCCCTGTAGCCCCAGCTGTCCTGGAACTCACTCTGTAGACCAGGCTGGCCTTGAACTCATAAAGATCCGCCTGCGCTGCCTCCCGAGTGCTAGGATTAAAGGCGTGCACCACCATGTCCAGCTTGAACACATCTTTTATAGAAAGCTTCTTGACTCCCTGTCATTACCAGAAGACAACTGTCAAGTGGAAGAAACTGTAAATGATCTCAGATCAGGAATGTTTGTGAACCAAGCTTCCCTAAGCAGGTAGACCTGCACTCTGGGGGGGTTGGGGGGGGG